>CM035796.1:36954959-37139959 GCA_020466265.1 Siphamia tubifer
TCCAAATATTGCAGACAAAGTGGAGACTTATGTACTGGGGAAGACAGGTGGGACATATCAAGGAGTAATTAACGAGAAGTGGGGAAAACCGGTGACAGGAAGCAAAGAGAGAAAGACTGAAAATGAACCACAGATTCCAAAATAAAAGCCCAAACACTAACAATGACAAAAATACATAAAGACACAAAAAGTAAGACAAAACATCACACCTTGAGTTCAGATTATGACAAATTCAGGCAAAAAATTATCTTGAATGAAGCAACAATATAAATAAATACTATTTTTTTCAGTCTTTTATGTTTTATTCAGACAGAAGGGGAAAAACAAAAACATAATAATGATAATAATAATAATAATAATAATAATAATAATAATAATACCAAGGTTGTCCCTTCGAGGCCACAGTAATAAAAAGTATTTTCATCTTCTCATCAAACTAAACCTTGAACTTTTGTACCTGTAGCTTTTTGTTGTTGGACTTGTTTTGAGATGTTCATACAGTACACTAAGGAAAACAGATCGATGCAGCCCAACACACAGAGGAAAACAAAGCTCCAGGAAACAGGAAATTGTTCTTCCTCTCGTGTCCTTGGCCAGTGGCTGTTCTCGCTTATATAAGACAATGAGATTTCTCAATTATGCCGTCCACAGTTGATTATTAATCCGGCTGTGAGATGTGAGTCAGCAGCGTCTTATTAGAGCACGTTTCACCTCTTCTCTCCTCTCTTCACCTCGACTTTTGTTTCCTCCTCCCATCGTCCCGCTACTTCTTATCTCTGTAATGCTCTCATTTGTTAATCCTGTCCACTCCTCTGTTCTACTCATTTCCTCTCGTCTCTCTGAACTTAATGTTCTACTGTTTCTTCCTGTTCCTCTTAAACAGTCAGTGGTTATTATGCACCACAAATATTGTATAGAATACAGCAAATATGAGGGAAAAAAGCACAAGAAAACCCCAACCTTCAGAAATGTTTAAACTCTTAATGGACATCACCCTCTTAAAAAGGTGAGACTATGGGTTTGAGCTTTCAAGATTGCTGAAGGTCAAAGGTCATGATGCCATTTTAGAGCCTACATGTAGTTACCTATCTGCCAGCAAAGGTAACTGAGTACTTATCGCCACGCTTTTTTGGAGTTTGGCCATTTATAGTCATGTGACCTTGATTTTGACCTTCAAAGGTCAAAGGTCATGTCAGCATTTTGAAACCTATGCCAGGTTTTCCATCTGTCAATAATTGTAACTAAATTTCTACCCTCACTATTTTTCCCCATTATAGTCCAGCAGTCGGACAGACTGCTGCTCGCAGAAGTGAAAGTGAAACCTATTGTTCATTTAGGGGGTGGGGGCTGATCTGCACTTTCTGAGTCATGTTCTTGTTCATTGTTTTTTCATGATTGTTCTTTTTTTGCTAAATTGGAACTAACAAATCTGCTTCATTAGAAAGCAATAAAGTCTTGTTTTGTTCTGCAAGAATAGATTTTTAGTTCAGAATATTTCTCAGTGCCCTTCAGAGTAAAGTTGAGGGTTACTGTAGTTTTTTTAATGAGAAAAAAGAAGAATGAGTGACTTTGAGTCAGATCTATCATTAACTAAACTAGTGCATAGTCCATAGAAAATGTGAGATTGTTTGTTACTAATGTGTCATGGAAGTGGGTGAAATTAGTTGAAAGGAGCAGAAAGAAAGACTATAAATGTGTGTGCTACCCATCCCCATTAAGCTATTATCATCATTATTTTTATTAACCTATTATTATTAAGCTAGCATCACATCACATGTCACCAGTTGATGAATTCTCATCATGGTTCAGTATCTGCACTATTCTGAATATTTATCCCTTAGGTCTGTCATTTCCAAGTGTGCTATTAGCACAGTGCTAGGCTAGTGCTATTAGCACAGTGCTAGGCTACTGATCTCTTCGCAGAGGTTTTAGTAAACACTGTGTGTCACCAAGTACTTCATTAAATCAGTCATATTCCAGCCTTTACATGTAAATGTATTTAACTCCTGTAGCACATGGAAGCATCTGAAACTACTTGTGAACTGTAACCACACAGTTCGCCTTGTCACTGTCTGCACTGCTGTGCCGCGTGTGCCCACACTGCCACATTACCACGTGCCAGCAAACATTAACGGTCTGGTTTATACTGTTAATGTTTGCCCCAGTTCCATACCTACATTGACTTTCAGTACCCAACTCTCTCGCTCGCTTTCTGTGTGTGAGTGACAATGACAGATTCATTATAGGGGGGGGACAAAAAACCTGGCGCAGCTGTAGACAAATCAAGGGGTGGGACTTAGGCAATGCTCCCAGTGGCAGAGTTAAAAGAGAAAATAAAATTTGTTTTGTTTAATATCTTCATTGTTGTATGCCGTAATGGTGTGAAACTTTGCACTGCAATCCGCCATAGTAGTGGATAGTGGCCCTCAAAATTTCGGATCATTTGGTGGAGTTGTGCAGGTGTTTGACTGTGGAATGCCTAACAGGAACACTACAGAAAGAGATTTGTTGAATTGTAGATGGATATAAACCCAGTGTGCATTCTTCCACTGTCATTGATCAAACTCCATGAGTTTTTACTAGTGAATAAATCCTCTAGAAGATGGCTGTTTGTATCTTAACTATACAAACTCTGAATGTCCAAATGAGTCATATCTGGTGACTATGAAAAGATGAATACAGCAGTACCTCTATTTATGAAATTAATACGTTCCAGAGGTGTTTCGTGCCATAAATATTTTCATAAAGCCTCAAAGTGTTTAGAAATTATATAAAGTATCCTAATTTTGAATGAAATAGTTGTTATAAGTAAAAGAAAATGTTGATTTAGATTTTAGATTTAATTTATTGGTCTCAGTGGGTAAATTTGTCTTCACTGACTGAACATTAAACATTAAACCATTAAAATGAACCAGACATGTGGGTAATTTTCGTACCATTGTGTTTGTTTTGTCACTTCCGCCTACAGCTGTGTTTGGTAACGGACATTTGGTGAGGTGTAGATCTGGGGACGATTGCCTTTGATGGCTTTTCGTGGTCATCCTGGGGTGCGCGGGGCGTGTGCATCGCCAGAGTGGGCAATGGCACGGCTCGTGGACATTTTTTGGGGTGTTTTTTTCCTGCATGTTCGTGGAGTTTCGTCGGCATGTCTTTTGTTTGTGTTGGTGGGGTGATGGCTGCCTCCTCTTTTTGTCGTCTCCTGTTTCACTTCTGTTGGTGACACGACCCGCTTGTTATTTTCGTTCACACCGGGAGTCACTTTCTTTGGGCGGCGGGTGCGTGCTGTGGCGGGGTATTGGTGGGCGGACAGCGGTGGCTCATACCTTTACGAGTGTATGGTTAGAACTCTATGATGAATGAGAGTCAAAGGCTCACAAAAAGCATCATGGGTACCTCCCTCATAGCCAACGGGATGCTACGTACAGTACGTTCATGATGTATTTACGTACATTATGTAGTTACATACAGTAATATACAAAGTATTTCTGTCTCTGGGGTTTTGGTTTCGTTTCATAAATAGAAATTTCTTTCATATTCAGAGAATTGAGGTAAAGGTTTATTGATACTTGGATTATTTGTTAGCTGGGTCTTTTGTAAGTAGAGGTACCCCTCTAACTGTATTTTACTCCAATACTGTACATGTTATGATACAATTATTAGATGAACGGGTATTAAACATTTTACTTCAGTAGATGCTTTTGGTTGCTGGTGGCTGTTTGGGTCTTTACCTGTTAAAATATAGAGCATATTTATATTAATATTGATTTTATTGTTCATCTTCAGTGGTAAAACCAGTTCAAAACCTCCAACTAATCCTCTTTCAAACTAAACTAAACTGTGCTTTAATTCTCTCTCTACAGCAGAACTATTAAACTTTTCCTTACATAAAGAATGTGAATAATGAGTAACATGATTAATTGCAGATCATTGAAATAATGTATGACATCCCAAACTCATTTGCGTTACGGAAACCTGTCACATTATGTCTCTTACGTGAATTAAAAGATAATTGTAAGTCGAACGTTGCCTGCTCATCTGACACAGACCATAATATACAGCCATAAATACATCTCAATATGAGGCAGATGATGCAGCTGTTCCACTGTTATTTTTAATGAAGCTTAATATAAAATGACAGCTCTGAGGTGACGAAGTCATTTTATTTCACGTTCTCATGGTTCTTTGTTGTTGCATCTGAGTGAAGGAAATGAAAGGGGTCAAGGAAGTCCACATTCAAGACCTGAAAGTTGACATAAGAAAAACACGTAACACTTTACATTATGGATCACTAATAAGGTGGTCATTTTGATGTAACTTCATGTCAATAATGCTTTTGCAACAAGCAATTTCCATGCAGTTTACAGTGCAATTACTCTGCAGTTTCTAGGTAATAGTGATGCAAACAGCTTTCATTTCAAGTATAATAAAATGGTAATTAGTTGAAACTAGATCACTCTGAAAGCGCAGACCTCCGTGAAGCAGCACAAGTCTACCGAATGTTTGTTTGTAACTTATTTATAAACTAGTGTTCGCCAACAATTTATTTTATTGGTCATTAACAATCCCTTAGAGGGTTTAAAAAAATTCAAAGAAATCCGCGGTCCTGTTTTTGAGATATGGTCATTTCAATATTCGACCACATATGATGTCACTGTGACGTTATGCGATGTCGCACAACGACCAAATTTCACATGTTATTTCTAATCTTAAATATGAAGCACAAAATATTGTTGGATTTAACAAAATATGTCATAAACCCTGCTTTAAGGTAAAGGTCCTAAATTTTGAAAATACACCATTAGCTTGACATCATATGACATCAAAACATGATGTCATCGAGCCTATTGGTGTTATCTCATCTGATGTCTGAAGGGTAAGATGTGTAAGTGAATGAAATAAACCAGCTGATACTATCTGGTCTGGATTCTGAGATATCACCACTTATGTGTTTTAGCTGTTGACCTTCACTGTGACCTTGACCTTTATAGCTCAAACTTTAAGGGTTTCTCAAAGTTTCATCAAAATCCATCCATAACTGCGTTGTCTTGCTGACCACCAAACATAATAATAATAATAATAATAAATTTTATTTGTAAAAATGCGCTTTACATTTCGGGAGAAATCTCAAAGTGCTAAACAGACAAAACATAAAACATAACCTCCTTTGTGGAGTTTATGTAGTCTGTAGTTACTGAAATGATGAGTGCAGGATTTACTTGTTTGTCTTTAATTACCTGAAAAACAAGGATGTAATTTCCAGGAACATCCACAGCAACAGGGCCGTAACGTTCATGACCTGTGTAAACCCTCTGTAAAACAAATAAGCAGGGTGTGATACATAAAACAACAGAGGGGTGGGGTGGGGGGTTTTTTTCACAGAAAAAAGCTTACATCAGATGTTATGACCCTCATTCCCACACAAATAACATAAATGAGGCTCATCACTAAGTAACCATTTAAAATCAGCAGTTTTCTCCGATGGCCTTTTCTACTGCCTGTGTGTGAGGCCATGGTACAGCGGTGCGCCTGGGACAGGCTGGTGTCAGGTCAAACTGAGCGCATGAGACCCATCTCCGGGCAGGCCACGTTGGAACCTGGACCTCCCCTCTGGTCTGGCTTGTGTCTCTCCGCACATTTCATCCACGGTGGTGTGCCACAACCGGCTCAGGGTGGACCAGGAACAGTTTTACAACCCCCCTCTGCCCAGACTTCGCTGCATGTGAGGTTCCTCTTTCAAGCATTTTGTGTTTACGCCATCAGAAAGACTCCTATGGTCATATGCAAAACCATTGCTGCAGCAAGTAACTGATAAACTTATCAGACAGAAAAAAGCTACAGGACGTTATGATGTCATTTGTTTTTAACATGATCACGATGTAAATTTTCATCAGTGAATAAAAACATGTGCATTATCACACTTTGATGGCCTTAAAAGGGTATGTTTCTAACAGCATTTTCAACGGTGCTGCAGTTTTGCGAACGTGGTTAAAGCTTGTATTCTTTCAATGTATTAGCTTTTAAAAATGCAGTCAGTCAGAAACAAAAATAAATAAATAAATAATACATAGAACCACAGGATGACTATCGATATAACCTTGATTATTCTTAAGCCAAACCGTAATCTTTTCTCAAGGCTTTTCAAAGTTTTCACACTTTGAAAACAGACGAGTCTGACGGCATTAAATAACAACAACAACATAAAACCCAGAACCTGTGCGTATTATACATTCAAACAAAAACAAGCAGAAAACATGACTCTAACAAAGAAAAAGTGAAAAGAAACAAAACAACTGCAGCAACAACAGTAAATCACCATGATAAAAATCCAACAAGAGCACGTAAATATGGTGGAGAAAAAAAGCAATAAAACAACAGGAAGGTACAGTAAAAAGTGACACAGGAAATAAAAATGTTTTTCGTGGGTGGCTGTTGGTGTTTTTTTTTCCCCTTCAGAGCTGAACTCCCTGGTTGATTAGATTTACTGTGGCGGCAAATCGATGACGGCGGTGTGGCAGGGGAGGAGCCGTAAAGGATTATTATGACCTAATGAAGTTATATCGCAGGTTTTCCACTGATATGAGATTGAAGGGGAGCATGTGGGTCAAACATGGAGTTAAAACCAACGAGAACACATCAGGTTTAACCCATAAAGACTCAAACAGCCACTGGTGACCAAATGCATGAACTGATATAAACTATTTATCTTTCTATTCTACTTCAGACTTTTACCACCTTCAAATTTCAGTTTAAAATTGATTTATTCTGACAAATTTATTCTATCCTATAACCACACATGCCAATTCTATCATTTTATGTACCCACAGGTTTTATATTGGTTTGTGTGTAATCAAACAAATCAAGCAACAAAACAATGGATTGATAAGTAAACATGAGAAAAATACACAAACATACACATATAATAAATAAAAATAAAATTAATCACGCTCAAAAAGGAGTAGGAAGATATAAAAACTTATATACTCATACCCTCACTCTATTCCATATGATGGGTATGGAGCAATTATTATTTTATATGGATATCAATGTAATAATAGCAACAAATATAACAATTATATAATTATATTGTGTGTTGCGAGAGCTGCCCCGAAGTGAGCGGGTGCCTGTGGTTACTCGCGATCATCCGCAGTTGTGGGTCATTGAAAAATATTTTTAATAATGTTCAGGTTGTGATCGGTCGTTTCAGATGAGCAAAATAACCTGGTAAATCATTGTAATTTAAATATTAGGTACAATTTTTTATTATTAATACATACGCTTTGACAAAGTCCTGTTTTCTTCCAAATCCATTTCCAGTTCAGGCCTTGTCCTTTGCCCTAGTTTCTTTTGCTACTCACCCGCTCTCCCTTCCCCATTAGTTGGGGTAATGGTTTATAAGCTGCAGGAGCCCACTCAGTCTTGCTAGATTGTCAGCAGTCAATACCGACCCTCTGGCTCCCTCTGTTTGTACAAAATAAGCAAGTGTTTTTAGTTCTTTTTAATTATGAATAATTATGTTTCAGGCAGTTTTTCCAGTCATTTCCCACTGTTAGGGGGTCTGTATCAAGAAGTATCCAAGCATTTTAGTTACATCCTTTTTTGTGATACTACTGAGTTCTATTCCACCCCTGTGATACACGTTATTGATTGAATTTCCCTGAAGTTGATGTACGTTGGAAATATCCTACGGTCATGTGATGTTCATAAAGACCATTGACTACTTTTTAAAAATGCAGGTTGGGTGCATCCTTTTAAAATATATGAGTTGTGAAATAAATGCTCATTTATGCTTTTTATATGGTGACACAAAAGACAAATTTCATACTGGCATGACAATAAAGTCTATTTGATTCTATGTACTGTATTTCTTGCAGTCTGAGTTGCAGGTGGGTTAGTTAAAAAAAACGTTGGTTGTGGGTAATTTATACATTGACCCTGTACAACACTGGTATGTATTATTTCTATCTATCTATCTATCTATCTATCTATCTATCTATCTATCTATCTATCTATCTATCTATCTATCTATCTATCTATCTATCTATCTATCTATCTATCTATCTATCTATCTATCTATCTATCTATCTATCTATCTATCTATCTATCTATCTATCTATCTATCTATCTATCTATCATGTTTATGAACAATAAGATACTTCTTATTAATATTATTAACATTGTTAGTGACTGCTGCTCTGCTACTTCATCACTTTACTCTGTGTCACTGTCAATACTTTACAGTAAGCAATGGTGTTCTTCAATATGTGTTTTGTCTTTTTACATAGTTTTCTGTCTAAAGCTTTTCTTGTAACTTCGCACCGTGATCTTTCTTGTTTGTTTGCTCAGTGTTGTGCTGCTCATGGAATCTCAATTTCCTGAGGGTTTTGCCCTGGGAATTAATAAAGTTATATCTAAGACTACATTCACACAGCAGGAAACTCCTTTAGCCCGAGAAAATTGTGTAATTTTTCATTAATTATTAACATATAATAAATCTGGACAATGGAAATTTGTTTCAACTTTTACTCAAAGTTAAGACCCTAATGTTCATAAAAATACATATAAAGTGTACTTTAGTGATAAAAGTCACCTTTAAACATGATCTTTAATGTGTGTGTGGTGAAATATAAGTTATTTTTAATCGCCGATACGCGCTATTAATTCATCAATATCTTGATCTGGCGGCCATGTTTGTAGGTGTTTGAAAGAGGAGATTCTCTTGAATCCAGTGACACCTCACATTCCATGAACTACATTTCCCTCTGGACAGGAAATGCATGCGTAAAAGGTGAAAGGTTAGCATCTTTGCGCACGTCGGGCGCATGCACATACTGGCCTGGGACACACACGCTACCTGGGGCACACACGCTACGGCAGAGACATCTGTGTGCCGGTTATAGTTATATTTCCCGACTTTACTCGTAGTTTTAAGTCATTTTAGAGAGTTTTAGTGAGTAACAGTGAGTGACAGTGTATTTTCCCGACTGTTACTGGTAAGCTTTGTGAAGTGTTAGCTGTTAGCCGCGTGCTAGCGTGTAAACAACAGACACTACAGAGAAGCAGCTGAATGTTCAACATCTGACTGAGATCTGACTGTGGATATGAACTCAAAACAGGATGAACATCTACCCAGTAAGTTGTTGTATCTTACTGATATCTTTTTTACAAACTAATAGTAATAATAATAACAATAATACTACATTTTAAACTATACACATGCAAACACTGTTGACTATAGTAGTATTTTTTCAGTCTCATTTGTCATTGTATTGTTATTTTTACACATAAGTAGATAAGTTTATAATTAATCAATGATTGTTTGAGGATTTATTCACTTTCTCTGTCAAAAATAAATAACATTCTATCATTTCATGAGAAGGAAAAAGTCTCAAATCATGATTGTCTTCATTTTTCCTAGGTAGGAGGATGACACACACAAATAAAAGTGCTTTTTGCAGAAACATATGGACCAGTTCAGTCTGCTGCCAGCCCCCCCAACCTAATGATAAACCAGCCCCCCACCTGATGATAACACATGGACATTTTTGGACTTTATTGCAATTGTTTGTGTTTTGAATGTTTGTATTAGTTATTTTGTTTAGTAAATTTGCACTAATTTTGATATTTATATTTATTCTAATTGAATTTATCAGATATTTTTGCACATATGTTCAACTTTATATTAGATTTTTACTGAAGTGTATTATTATTATTATTATTGATATATTATTATATTGTTTGGAGTAAGTTCTTAATAAAACTACTCTATTTGGAGACAAAATAATACATGTTTATATGGTTTTATTCATTTTAGTTGTGCACAAAGGTAGAAGTTGATGAAACACAAGGTAAATTTCATTTCTAAAAGCTCCAGTAGACAGTAATAGACTTCTGTAATGGATATGAGTTGTATTTTCCAGACAGATTTTACTGGAAAATTAAAATAATGTATATTAAAATAATGTATATGGAACAGTTCCATATACATTATACATACACTGTTCCAAATGCAGTGTCCGCCTGGTGTTATCTTGACTTAAACCTTTCTGGAGGCTTTGTCCTTTGCTCTAATTCTATCAACTTTTGTTCCTGTGTTGGAAAGGAGTTACTGAAGGTGATCAATAGTGTCTATATTCATGGAATCATTGTTAGCAGGGTGTTTTCTTTTGTCAAAAAAATAATAAATTCAGGCGAGACCAAAAAATTCAATTTTATCTTTTAGTTTATTCCAGTTTATTCAGTCATAGTAGTAGCTACACTATTTTAGACAATGGGAATAGATTCTGTGAAGCCTGTAGATGTCCATAGATACAAAGAACATCCATATAAACCTTAGGATTGTGGAGCAATTCTTCATTTACTTTGGGTATGTTTTTTTAGGCGTTTTTCTCTGAAAATAGGCTCAGAGTGGAAGAGGTTAATGCACAATATGGATTTTTTTGTGAAATACGATTTTTTGTGTGTGTACCTGTTCATATTACACATTAAATGCAACTTATAGTCTTGAGTGTGAATTGAATGTGAAAGAGCCGTATAAACCAAGATAAAAAAAAAGTACAAGGTGAAAGCAAACGTTAGAGGTTCATACATAGAAAAGCTCAAAGTGACTGAAGGTATTTGGAGAAAATCAGATATATGAAACTAAGAACTATAGGGGTTCACCTGTACCCACTGGCCCCACCCTCCTGGACCTGCATCCAGTTAGTTCACCGCCTGATTTTAGGCATAACTTACTACACAGTGAAAGAAGCTCCTTTAACAGATATGAACAGTTTTACTGTGACTGGTTTAGCATCCACAGCCTGATGACTGAAAACACTGTTGTGCTAAAGGTCAAAGATCAACCTGTGGATAGTCACATGTTTATGTGTCTGTGAATTCATTCTCATTATCTATTCTAGTTTATAGTAGCACTGTCTTCGACTTCCTTATATATATTTTGTGCCCCTCCCATGGTTCCTACTGCCCTGTCAGATACCCAAAGTTTCCCTACTATATACTTCTATGTCAGGGGTGTCAAACTCATTTTAGTTCAGGGGCCACATTCATCCTAATATGGTATAAAGTGGGCCGGACCAGTAAAATTATATAAATAATAAGATAAAAATGTATAAAATATTGTTTTATTTCTGTGTTTGTGAGCGGAAAAAAAGCTAAATTCTCCAATAAAAATGGTCACATCTACAAACTACGTGAATGTAACACGAACAAATATGAACAACCTGTAAATTTGTAAGAAAAATAAATGCAATGTTGAGGATGTTATGCTTTAGTTTATCATTTATACACGTGCGCCACAACGTACAGATCATAGTCAATGAACAACATTTAGTAACAGGCTGAATATTGGTACAATTACACAAAGTATTTCAGGTTATACAATTTTTTTTGTAAAAGTTGTTTTTTCTACTTGATTTTACACTAAAACAGAAAGGAAAATTAGTTTGGTCTCCATTATTTCTAGATCATTATTATTATAGTATTTTACTAATCCACTTTAGATTGAATTGTATAATTCTTGCATTTCACACATTCATCCCAGGGGCCACACTGGACCCTTTGGCGGGCCGAATTTGGCCCCCGGGCCTTATGTTTGACACCGCTGTTCTATGTCATGTTCAATGTCTATGTTCTAATAACTATAGAGTTCCTAGAACTACTCTATGCAAACCGCGAAAAGCTTTATTAAAAGTGGCTCATATCTGTTCACAAATCACAAAATCACTGTGTAACAAAGCTACTAAAGCCCCAAAAGTGATGAGTATTGAGCTTCTTAAAACACTCTTCTGATGTTTGACTGATTAAACTGTTTCGCCTTCATCTCCCTAAACTAGCGTCAGAGCTGCTGAGACTCACACTTCCTTCACACTCATGCAGATTTATTAAATGTGCTACAAGTCTCTGCAGAGGTGCTGGGGGGGGGGGGGCATTGCAAATATTCCCGCAGTGCTTAGGCTGGTGGAGTCGATGTTCTTGGTGTTGAAGATTAATAATGACACGGATGACTAGTTTTTCCCTGGTTTGTGTCATTACTGCACACACTAAACAGCTTTATTTCCTTATTGGTGCAGGCATGACTCTTAAATGTTTAGTTTTTAATATTCGGGATGAGACCGGGTGTTTTACTTTTGTACTGTCTGAGGTTCATGTCATCCATCTTCGGGTGAGTGTTTTAATTACGGCTGCTAATTGAGCTGTTAAGCTAACTTTAGCCTTGATCACACACATATTCCCACTGGGCTTGGAGGCTGCATGTGGGTCCAAAACACACATGAACAAAATCTAAATCTTACCAAGTGTATTTTTCTCATTTCTTAAAATAAGACATAATACTGATCTACAAGTAAAATGCTTCCATAAGAAAATTAATGAAATATTACCCCATGTGTGTTACTGATCAAATTAAAATCACAAACTTATATCTGACTGAAAAGTTCCTGTTATTAAACTGCTCTAGCTTTTTTTTTTTTTAAAGAAAGTATCTGCTTCAGAGATTAAATAAAAACTTTAATCTGATGAATCAGAAAAATGACTTTAGTGGTTGTTAATTCATGTTTTTAATATATATGATGGTGTGTTACTCCCAGAGTTGGAAGTAACGCAGTAGAAGTACTTCCTTTACTGTACTTAAGTAGAATTTTTAGGTATCTGTACTTTGCTCGTTTTACTTTTAGTCTCTACTTTTTTGTTCAAATATATGTATTTTATACTCTTTACATTCTCAGAATAAACTCATTACTTTTTCACACTAGACAAATGTGTCAGTATGAAAAATAAGCCGTAAATCAGAAAAATTTGACCAATTATATCATAATTTTGACTTTTTATCTCATAAATTATCCATTTCTTATGTCATGATTATGACTTTTTTCTCATAATTTTGACTTTTTATCTCATGGTTTAGATTTTTTTTTACAATCTCATAATCATGCTTTAAAAAAATCTCCTATTTATGACCACCCACTAAACTGAGTACCATGATCCCATAAAACACATCATCTACACAGTAACTCACATTTAAAGGCTTTATTTTTGGATATTTTAAAGTTTTTTTCCTGCTTAAATAAATATTATTTCATCCATAGCAAAAAAAAAGCACTCTTACTTTTTTACTTTTACTTCAGTAAAGGAGTTGAATCAGTACTTTCTACTTTTTTTTTAAAGTATTTTTCCACATAAGTAGCTGTACTTCTACTTAACCACCTCTGGTTATTCCACATATATGCTGGTTTATCTACATGTATACAATAGATTAGTAAATATTCCACTAGAAAGGGACCTGTAAAGTGAATGGACCATAATGTGCAGACAGTGTTTTGAAGTAGATCTGAGACCAATACTCATTTGGACTAAAACCTATTCTAGTGTTCATTCTAACCCAAGACTTATCTTGGAAACTTGATCCAACCAGCATTTAAGACTTGACTTTTCTTCATCACTAACACACATGTGGGAACATTTCATTTGTTTTATTCCAGAAGTGTTTTGCTTGTAGACCAGGGTTATACACAGAAAAATGCATGAAAAAAATATTGTAAAAGATGTTATTGTAAAGAATGGTGATGAATCACTTAAATATGGAAAACAAATAATAATTTGAAGCCTTCAATGAGATTCCATCAGATAATTTGTCATGAAAATAAAGAAACTCCAAACTTTGGACTGTTGGTGTGAATATGAATCAACCTTTCTGGTAAAATACGACCTTTAAATCTGATATAGTTTGTTTGACTTGTTTGAAGCATGTCTGCCAACGACCCCCCCCCCTAACAATAGTCATACACCAGTGTGAGCAGCACTGGAGGAAAGGAGGATGAAGTGTCTTACCCAAGGACACAATGGACTGACTATGACAGAGCGGGATTCAAACCACCAACCCTTTGGTCATTGGACATCTCACTCTACCAAAGGAGGCATTTGTTTACTCCTTTAGGGCAGTGACTGTTGCGACTATGAACAAACGCTTTTCCATCATGTCGCAGCTCTCTCTCTCTGCTTTGCCCCCATCTCTGACAGCCCTTCTAGAACATTCCCCACTTCCCTTTGTCAATTTTGTCGCCTGAGGGCAGCAGCTGATAAACACTCCAACAACCCGTCCTCGTCTGTCAGTCCGAGCATTTGACGTAGGAAAAACAACTTTTCTAAATTCGACATAATCTCTGGCTAATATTCTGCTTCAATCTTTGCAGTGTCAGGAGGCGACTCAGGGAAACAAATTATAGTGTGAAGGGTGTTTTCTTTTCGTTTCTGCTTTGTGTTTCCTCCCCCAGAGCGAACTAATATGTGTGTGTGTGTGTGTGAACTCAATTAATGCTGGGTGGATAGTTCAGCTGTCAGTCTGAAACGCTGTCAATGCACACTGTTCGCAGACGGAGACTCGCATAAGACTCGTGAATTCACCCACACAAGACTCTCAGTGCCTCTAAAACCTCCAACCAGAGCCATGCAGCTTCATTAGTCTCCAGACCGACGGACTGTAGATCTGTATAATATGTCTTAAAATCAGGATTACACAAACTTTTCCCAATATGAGACCCAGTGCTTTCATAGGAAACACTTTAAATACACAAGTGACTAAAGTGACAGTGTGACCTCATCCTGTTAGTACATGTTTCTACTGGAGTGTCAAGATACAAAATGGCTGTAACGTTCATCATCCATCCATCCATCCATCCATCCATCCATCCATCCATCCATCCATCCATCCATCCATCCATCCATCCATCCATCCATCCACCCACCTATGATCCATCCATCCACCCACCCACCTATGATCCATCCATCCATGTATCATCCATCCACTCACCTATGATCCATCCATCCATACATCCATGTATCATCCATCCACCCACATATGATCCATACATCCATACATCCATACATCCATGTATCATCCATGCACCCATCTCTCCATCATGCACTTGTCTACCATCCATCCTTCTAACCATTCACATATTCTTTCATCTGTCTCTCTCTATCCATCATCAATCACCCATCCATCCTTTCATCTGTCCATCTACCACCCACCCATCTATGATTTGTCCTTTTATCCACCACTCCATCCATCCATCCATCTCTACATCATGCACCTGTCCATCTATCATCAATCCTTTTTTGTCTAACATCCATCCATCCATTCTTTTATCTGTCCCTCTGTCCATCTATCACTCATCCCTCCGTCAAACATTCTTTTATTCACCCATCTACCTACCTGTCCATACATCTGTCCATCCATTTATTTGTCCATCTATCATCCATCCACCCATCAATCATTCATCCTTTATCATCATCCATCATTCATTCTTTTATCTACCCTTCCATTCATCCATCCATATTTACAAAAAACAAAAAAGTTCACCACTCTGCAGTAAAATATAGTTTTGGTAATGACCACAAAAATGTTGTTTCAGTTTGTCTGTGATGAAGAAAAATGCAGACACTTAAATCTCACTGTTGTTTTGGTTTTTTTTTTTATGAGGAAAAATTAAACATTATGAACCCTATTTATGGGGACAAATAATGAGATAAAATGTTTTTAACTGGAGACATATTTTAACCGTAGATATAAATGCATTCGTCTCCACACATTGAGCTGTAGTGGATGCATGTTAATGTCAGCTAATATTAAAAGCCTCTTTTGTCTCTCCCTATTTATGTCCCAACAAGGCAGGAAGCCTCAGTGGATATCATCAGTCTCGAAGTTGCCAGAGGCCTCACGTTCTCGCCATCATGCTTTCACCCACTCGTTTGCTGTCAAAGTTTTATTTTTTTTCCTGATTTTTACAAGACAATGAGGCAATGAAGTCCCCTTCAATATCAGCCTGTAATGATAAAGTTTACAATCCTCATCCAATCTGTGGTCTTTGTAACGAAGTAGGGTAAAAACGGTTATCCATCGCATGACTACGCAACATTTTGATGGATCATTACCCCCCACCACCCCAGACGGAGGGAGAGAAAAAGTATTCTTTTTACCACGACCCCTAAAGAACAGAGGGGTATTGTTTTTGGTTCAGTTTGTCTACTTGTTTGTTTGTAAGAAGTTTTACACAAAAATTACTGGACCAATTTTTTATGAAATTTTCAGGAATGGTGTAAGGTGGTCCAGAATAGATCCCATAACATTTTGGTGAATGTAGGTCAAAAGGCGTTTCGGCATCATAGCCTTCATCAGGGAGTCAACTGTAAAATAAACATATTGGATTGTGATTTTTATGGTCCTGACATTTGTAATTGGGAGTTGGGAAAAGAGTTTGAGCACTTTTATGGTACGTCCTAGTACCCCCTAGACTGGGGTGTAACATTTACTTTACCATTTTGGTCCTTTTTCATTTATTATGGTGGTTCAGATCAATCTGAGGGGTATAAGGTTAGATCCACTCACTCACTGTGACCCCATCTTTGACTGACTCTATTGGCTGTGGCGGACGTTTATAGTCTGTCATGTTGACAGAGACAGAATGGTGCCTTGAGTGACCTTAATAAGGTCAAAATCAAGGTCATATGATTTTAAATGTCCAAAAAGAAATGTGATATTTTTTGACAGAGAGGCATGTAGTCGGCTTCAAAATTACATCGTGACCTTTGACCTTGAAACACCTGTCACGTTTTGAGATGGAGATGCCCATTAAGAATTACGATATTTTTTTGCAGTATAAGGTGCACTGGACTATAAGGTGCATTAAGTGAAGTAAAAAAATCATGAGATGAAAAGGTCAAAATTCCAAGTCATTAACCACAACCAGAATTAATCCATATATAAAACACACTCGATTATAAGGTGCACTATCATTTTTGGAGAAAAATAAAGTCTTAAGTGCACCTTATAGTCTGGAAAATACAGTAAAATATTTGTGAGGGGTGGGGTTTGTTGTACCGAGCAACATTTGTTCATTATCATTTTGTAGCGTAGACACTTTATGCTCAGAAGCCAGGTCATCTGCGAAGTGTCACAGATATGTCGCTGAGAATTTGCCCCCCATTGCAGAGACTTTGCACACAGACAACAAAAGAGGCCTCTGATTGGTCCATTCTACATCCATTTATTTTTTGTACACAAGAGCCATTGTTGAAGCTCTCGTACCAACATTTTGATTTCTAGATTTATCAGCTGCATCTCGATCAACGTCTTTTCACTGTTTGTGAATGACGTTCTCTTCTTCTATAACAGACAGTATGTGAGAGTGTCCCTTGTGTTGTGGTGGTAGGAACTGTTGTGGATCTAGAATCGTTAGAATTCAAACCCTAGTTCTGTCCCAATGTGCTCCTCAGGTGGTTTTAATAAGTTTCATTTCGGAGAAGGATCATTCAAAGGTTGCAACGATGACGGGAAAAGTCAAAAATAAAAGGAGGGCAGTGAAAACTTCACTGAATGTAGAAATTACTGCAAGTTTTTGTAATTTAGCTTTTAAAGTCGTTATTTTAGATACTTTTGATGCTTTTATTTTTTACTATTGTACTTTATTACAATTGAGAAGTTGTACTTTTTTACTTTTACTTAAGTAGAGGAGTTGAATCGGTACTTCTACCTTTATCAGAGTATTTTTTCATATAAAATACTTCTATTTAAATACAGAATGTGAGTACTTTGACCACCTCTGCATGTTCCAACCATATATGTATGGAATATATTAGAGTCTCGAATCTTCTGGGACACCCTGTATTTTATCTACGAGTCAAATAAGAAAAGCTCTGTTTGTAAAAGTAACCGAAATGTTTGCTTTTATTTTTCACTCAGGGACAAGCTAGTCAAAGAAGAAAATAACTCAAACATTAAAGCACAACAAAACTTATCCGTTCCATTTTCCTCCCATGTGACCTCTGCCTTCTATTAAATGTGCAGAAACAAAGCATAAATGCTACACAGCTAATTATCCCACTGCCTTCTATGGATCCTTTGTCCCCAAAAATCACAGCCGTCTAGGTATTCAAAGGACACAAAAATGATCATTAAAAAGAGTTTTCACAGCTAATGTCTATGTTCAGTTTCCAAACATCTGCAGCTTCATTTCACAAAATACACTTTTCTGAGCTTTAATGTGAAAGTAAATGGAAGTTTGAAGACAGAAACTCACCCCATGCTCCACAGTTTTCAATCAGTCCACACCTGCAGGTAGTTAGTCCACAGCATGAAGCCCACACCTCCTGCTGAGCACACACCCCTCTGATTAAAGCTTCTCCATCACGTTAGTCGACATGGCAACAATGTATAACCCTTTAACTCCTGACAGTTTAGCAGTTCTGCAGTGAGAAAAAAAGAATAAAATAAGAAACAAAATGAACAAACACAGCTAAAGTGATTAATAAAAACCAAATCAATAAAACCCAAAAGCGACAGCGTCTGGCCCTCGGACGTATGGGACCTCCAGAGCAGGTACAGAGCAGTAACCAAAGTGAACTGAGCCATAGTTGAGGAGAGACTGAAATAGAGGGACATATTTTGGTATTATTTTATAATACCTACACACAATTGATGATGTATTACCCATTTATAAATGGGTTTTTCATTATGTATTAACCATTTGTTATCTATTTGTTAATGTTAATAAATAAAATACATAAAAAGCTATGAAAAATCCAAAACATATATAAAAACTCTTATAAAATACAGAAAAAAAACAAAAAATTTGATAAAATATCCAAAACATAGGCAAAAATATGTGCTGGATTAATTTTTTTTAATCAAATTAATGTTTATGATGGTTTAATCAATGTTAATATGTTAATTTTTACAACCCTACTTTAAAAAAAGGCTTAAAAATGACCCATTCAGATCTGGAAGTTATCATGATGAAATTCACAAAAAAACACAAAAACAAACAACAAAATGATTAATTTGGGTTATTGATGAATAAATATTGATTTTTTAATTATATTACGTAATAGATGGAAAAATGGAAATACATTTATTTAGAAATAAATATATATTCTATGACCAAAACACTTCATGTCAATCAACTCTTTTGTCCATTTTTTTGTACTCGAATTCCCCACAAAATACACGAAGAAACCAAAAATGTAGAGAAAAAAAATACAAAACATGCTAAAATTAACAAAAAAATAAATAAACTAATCCAAAAAAAATCAATGAAAAATCTCAAACATACTTTAAAAAAAATCACAAAAAATGTGATAAAATATCCTAAACATATGTACTGTATTAATTATTTTTTTTAATCAAATTAATCTTCATGACGGTTTAATCAATGTTAATGTGTTAATTTTTACATCCCTACTTTAAAAAAAAGGCTTAAAAATGACCCATTCAGATCTGTAAGTTATGATGAAAATGTAGAAATGATAAAAAAAATCTACTTATTCATTCTTCAGTATGTTGTCAAATCGCTGTAAGTAAACAGCTGGAGGACCCCTACTCTTTGACCTAATACTAGAAAGATCACACATGTGAGCATTAATCAGTATGAACCCACAGATCCTGGACTCAGATGCCCTTCACAGCTCATTAAGTAACTCTGAATAAAACATTAGTTGCAACAATGCCCCTTTAATAGAAACGAGGCCTTTGCATATGGTTACTTGTTATCTAGTCAGGCGTGAATGTGAGTATTGTTCCCCTGAGTGAATACAGCCAGTGGAGGTGATTCATGGGTTCCTCCCAGTCACACTCTGGAGAGGAAATGGGAGTCTTTTTTTTTTTTTTTTATCCCGAAAACCAGTGAGTCCAAAGCCTGAAGCTGAAGAAAGGAAGCGTTACCATATCTCAGCCCACAGAAACAGAAACCACAGATATCATGTAAAGCTCTGTCAGCATAAAAACTCACAACACATCAAAAAAAAAAAAAAAAAAACACAGAGGGAAGAGATTGAACTGTGTGTTAAACCACATTTTCTAATAAACGTCCAAAATATAATGACTTTTTTTAGTAAGTTATTACTAGTGGTGTCAAATGATTAAAATGGGCCTGTTTACATGACAGGTTTTATTCATGTTTAATTTAGAATTCAGAATTTCAGATGAACCATGGAAACACCCATTCCCAGAGAATGTGGACAAGTTAAAGGTGTCATTCTGCTGAAAACCACTTTTCCACTTCCTTTTGGAATCTAATGGGTCACCCCGAGTGACCGACACACAAGGGCGTCACAGCCATTTAAAATGTGGGGGTGTTCTAGGTTGGGGCACATGAGCAATCGGAAAATTAACAAACAATTATCCATTAATGATTCGATTTTTAATATTAAAAAAGTAATATATGGTCGAAATTAATAACAAAAATGTGTTTTTCCTCAAGCATTTATTCAATTCATAAGTCAAAACAGTAAAAATTATGAGATAAAAACTTACAATTATGAAATAAAAAGTAAAAATTATGTGATAAAAAGACACTGATTTTACAGACACTGTACCTCTTTTTTCTTACAAAAATGTTTTGTCCATGTCAGGGGGAACATCAGTGAAAAAAGTTCTAGAACCACTGTCTTAGGGCAGGGGTTCTCAAAGTTTTTTGGCCCAGGTCCCCCTTGGAGGGGTGAAATTTTTCCATGTCCCCCCTCATCCTCGCAATACTGAAAATGATAAAAAAAAAACACTTCAACAATGATTATTATGAAACAATGATAATCTTTTTTAATAGTGCTTTTGTGCAAACCAGCGAAATTTTCAGGTATTATAATATAAATGAGCACTTCAGAAACAAAAATTTTAAATAATTTTAAAATAATAAACGGAACAAAAGACACACAAAACCGTGTGTGTGTGTGTGTGTGTGTTTGTGTGTGTGTGTGTGTGAGTGATAGACAGACAGAGACTTTTGGTGGAATTTTGGTCTCCCATCATTGTTCTCAATGAAGCCAAACTCAATATAACTATCAATGTACTTTGTCTTTTTAGGGTCAGGACGTTTGTTTTTGTCATTTTCATTTTCATTTTCATTGTCATTTCCTTTACCACTTCTTGAGGAATTTGGCGGACTGAAAAATCGATCCTTGTTCGCTGCAGGGTGGCTAAAAATAGCCTGTGACTCACTCCGTCTCAATTTACTTCCGCCCACTCGCTACAAAATAAAACTTCCACATTTCAAAATAAAACAGCAAAAAAACAAAACAAAAACAAAACCGTGAATAATTTCGCGTACCCCCTGGACATGCGCCACGTCACCCTAGGGGTCCGCGGACCCCAGTTTGAGAACCGTGGTCTTAGGGTAAATGTCACAGAACAAGACATAGTTTATTTAACTTAGTTTAACAACAGTAACATTTCTCATTACTTACTGGTTGATGACTGTTTGTTAACACCATGAAGAAGAGCTGTTTACATTACTGGCGAACTGAGGTGCGCTTCATTTACATATGCTGTTCTGCCGCCCGGGCGGGTAAACAGTTTAAACCATAGATATTGTAACAGCCCCAAAATGTTATTGATGTTTGTTTGGTGTGATTGTTTTAATTTGATTTGAATGATGATGATGATGATGTGCAAAGTGCAACAATAATCAATACAACAATAATAATAATAACAATGACATGTCCGAAAAGGAGTAGGATGAAGCATAAACTTATTTAATCCTACCCCTTCTTCACTTCTCCAATAACCTGAATTCATCTTATAGCAATAGAGTGCATAGTACAAAAATGATGATAATAATAAAAATTATAATATATTATAATATTATAATAATAACAATGATAACAATACCAATAATAAATAACTGAAGTACTAAACATATACATATATACAAAAAAAAATACAAAAAAACAAAAAACAAATGAGCAGATAGGAAAGTAGGTAACAAATATTTTTGTTTGTTTGTTTGTTTTCTTTTTTCTTCCCTTCCTTCTCCTTCTTTTCCCTTTCTTTTTTCTTCCTTTTTTTCTCCTTTCTCTAATTTGTCTGCATTTTGTTCCTATTTTTTATTTTATTTTTCTATTCATTGACTTATTTTATTAATTCATTTTTTATATATATATATCTTTTAACCCCACAGAGGGGAAAACCGACAGTAAGTATTTATCGACCGACAGTAAGTATTTATCCTGAAAAAAACAGTAGGTGAGACCAACTCTTTCCATTTCCTGGATCCAGTAACGATACAATATATAAACTCTGGAAAAAGTGGAGGGTATGAAATCATCTGGATGGAGAAGTGGGGGTGTCGCAACACCTCCATCCCATGGGTGCGACACACATGCTGCCTCTGACAGTGGTTCATCACCTCCACTGGCTGCATACTGCATTCACAGAAAACAACAAGAGGAACCAGGGACCCAGAAAAAGACGGTCTATCTAACGTCAGATGGACTTTAGCGTCACCCACGTGGGGTTAAACCCGTCGCCAGCACCGAATCTGAAGTAGCATTAGCATTAGCATCAACAAGAGAAGACGGTGCCACAGTAGCTGCTGCACAAACTGGAAAAAATGGTGGATCAAACTGGTCCATGTGCTCTCTGTGGAAATAAAGTCAAAAAAGTTGTTGAATGTTTATGTATGTGTTAGGGATGTTAACCGACAACCATATTGTTCGTAACTTTCTGTTGTCAATTAAAAAACAAACAAAAAAACCCCCATCCTGCATCAGTCATTCCACTGCACAAACACTTTTGCATTGTACTGTAGACTATAAAGAAGAAGCTTTGTGATCTCTTCATAGTATATCTTAAAAATGATGAATTTGAGCATTAGTAATATAAGACAGAAGTTATTAATAGCAAATGCAGACCTCAATTAATCTATGTGGTTCGACCATTTCACACCAGTTTAGAACATTTGTTCAAAAAAAACAAAAAGACAAAGCTGAAATGAAATAAAGTTATTACATTATGGACATTTATTACAAAATGCACCATCATTATGAAATGATTAATATACTACATTAAAATATATATATAATTATTATGAAATTATATTTATAAAACAGACAGAATGTACTGTAACCTGCATTAATTTGTTCCATTTATATGCAGACTATATTCCAGTTTTTGTAAATGATGTTCAGTCTGATTCAGAAACAAAAATGCAGCATATAGTATGAACGTTTCATGCAAAAAAACCCCTATTAAATAAAAAATAGAATTAATTAGTGATGCTTTATCTTTGAAGACGTAAACACACAAATACTGAAGCTACATTAATTAAAAAGGCTTTAGAAACAATATTTAAGTCCATTAATTTACCAACACATTTGAGTTTTTGCATTAAATAACTGTGGGACTAATACCCTCAAATCCTAATCACTTATTGTCATAATTAAATAAATAAAAACCTTACACTACCATCTGCTGATAGTGAATTCCTTTTTGCTTCCTCCATAAGAACAACCTATTGTTCTGTACCTTTTTACTTCTGCACACGTGTTATTTTATTTTAACATTATTTTAATGTCAAATCTTTTTGTATCTAAAGCTACAGACATAAAGACACTTTTAATGATCATGTCTCTAAGAGAAATACTTTGAAAATGTGTGTGTGTGTGTGAGGGGGGGGGGGGGGGGGGGGTAGGATGGTGGCTTTCAAATGCTTTTCCTTCTGTCACATTCAGTTGTTAAATTCTACTGATGGCAGGGCAGCCATGGCTCAGTTGGTAGAGCAGGTCGTCCATTAACCAAAGGGTTGGCGGCTCGATTCCCGCTCTGTCCTTGTCAGCTTGATGTGTCCTTGGGCAAGGCACTTCTCCCTCCTTGCCTCCAGTATCACTCACACTGGTGTATGAATGAGTATGAATGTTGGGTGGTGGTCAGAGAGGCTGTAGGTGTGAAATGGCAGCCACGCTCCTGTCAGTCTGCCCCAGGGCAACTGTGACTACATATGTAGTTTACCACCACCAGAGGGAGCATGTGAGAGTGAATGAATAATGGAACAGTAATGTGAAGTGCTTTGGGTGCCTTGAAAAGTGCTATATAAATCTAATCCTGTCATGTATGTGTTTTATTTTTTCTCTGTTGTTTCTTCTCTGCTTTGTTTTCTCTGTGTGTTTCTGTTTTTCACCATTGCCCTGATTGTCATTACAGCCACCTGAGATCCCACACCTGTGGGTAATCAGGTGGCTGTATATAAGCCTGCCCTTTTCTTTTTACCTGTTCTTTGCCAGATCGTTTTTTTTTGTCAAGACCTTCCAGCGTTACATTCTGTCTGTTTTCCTGTGTTTTTGTCTGTGCTCTGTTTTTGACCCGTTCCAGCCTGCCTCTGACTTCGACCTGTTTCCGCCTGACCACGTGTCCGTCTTTGACCTCTGGATCTGAGCCTTATCCTGTCCCGACTACATTCCTGTCTGCTTCCCCGGTACCCGACCTGCCTTTCTGGACTCTGACCTCTCTCTCTGCTTGTCTCCCCTGGATCTCCGTTACCGAACCCTGGACCGGACTACGTTTTCTCTTGTGCCTTTTTCCCTGTGGACTCTGTATCATTCACGTTGTGATTAAACCTGTGTTTGAACTTTACGTCGTGTGCTGTCTTCATTTGGGTCCAGTTCGTTACAAATCCATTATTATTATGATGCCAACACCTTGTATTCAACCGCCCTGGCGTTATGCTATATACATTATGCTAATACTACTGTTCTGTCTGTTAAAGGTCTTGTGGATGCTGATCTCAACACCTCTTGTGGTATCATCACAGGAGTGCTGAAACCCACACCTCTACCAGCACTGTATCGACTAGCAGGTATTACAAAACCAGAGAGGTTCACTCTAGAACTCAGAGGTTCCTACCCTCTGCACCGTTACAAAGACATCAGAAGAAAACTTAAGACCAGAAGGAGTTTTATGGATGTGCAGAGTTTGAACACTAAGGACTCTGCCCCGCACCCACTGGACCGTTGGAGAACTTTACACTCTCTTCCTCCAAACGAAGCTCTACAGAGCCCATGTGAGTCCCTACCCCATGGAACACACTTGCCCAGAAGGACATGGTTTGCCCTGAACACAGCCAGGAGTGGAGTAGAAAGGAGTGGAGATAACTTGTTAAAATAGAGACGGGTTTGTCCATGCGGCCACTCTACACAAACCATGCAACACATTGTACAGGACTGCAAATTGGGACAACCTGTCACCAAACAAGACCTGTATGATGCAAACCAGGAAGCCGTGGACTGACTGATGCAGTGGGCTGACAAGATATGATGATGTTAAATTCTATAGAGTTTAGTTTGTTAATGTTATCACTGTGTGTGTGTGTGTGACATATCATGCTATCACTCAATGAATATTTGAGATATCACCATGAAACTAGAAAAGCATTCTGAGAGCACAAACATCTGCCAAGGGAGACCACCCCCCCTCAAATGAAGAAAGGTCCACCAAGGAGGTTATGTTTTTATCAGTTTGTTTGTCTGTTAGTTAGCAAGATAACTCAAAAAGTTATGGATGGATCTTGATGACATTTACAGGGTAGGTTGGTAATGGGGAGATCTGGAAATGATTAGATTTTGGTGGTGATCTGGGGGGGGGGGGCAAGATAACTCAAAAATGTATGGTTGGATTTTGATTACATTTTCAGGATGTGTTGGGAGTGTCACAAAGAACAAATAAAATAAATTTTGGTGGTGATCCGGAAGAGATCCTGAATTCTGCATCACTTTGAATTGTATTGTCCATTTACCACAATGTGAACCCCAGCCCCACCACCACCACCACCAAAATCAAAACATTTCCAGATCTCCCCATTAACAAATTTCATCAAAATCCATCCATAACTTTAGACTTACAAAACTTTATTATCTCCATGCAGGGCAATTTGTTGTACAGCCAGCAGAGAACCATTAAAAACACACACAGCAAACCACACAACATAAAATTCCAATAAATAAATAAGTAAAGTGCACAGTAATAGCTCGGATGCAATTATAGTTGTGTTTAGTTTTTGAGTTATCTTGCTAACTAACACACAAACTGGCAAAAACATAACCTCCTTGGCAGAGGTAAGAATAATAATAATAATAACATTAATAAAAATAATAATAATAATCTCTTAAATGTTCCTTTCCAGTGTCATTCTAATGCTGATTGGCAGATTTAAGCTGTTTTAAATCTGGATGAATTTAACACATAACAAAAGGTCGAATCATTTGTTAAGAAGGATCTTATTGTGAGCGTGTCTGTGGCCCAAGGTTAGCGGCTGCTATGTGAAGATCAGCTAATGAGCCACCTCACCAAAGCCTATTTTCCAAGCCTCCAGCTGCTCCCAAACACAGATCAAACCGTTTCTTTCTGCAGCCTGGCCCCACGAACATAAGCTGAAGAAAGCAAGCAGTGAGGCTTAATCTGCGGTGGCACTGGTTCACCGTGCTGACAAGTAACAGAGCAAATAAGAGAGGAAGCGTAACTACCCAGAACCAACCACGTCTGCATGGACTCACAGTTCAGATGGAGTGAAAAGAATCACATTAAAATACGCTGAAGGAAATATGAGTTCACATCAGAGCTTTACAGTTATTTAAGGCCACTGGGTCTGTGTCACTACACTGGAAAAGAATATAAAAACTTGGCCCTTATGAAACAAAAATATATCGAAATATATTAAAAAATACAATGCATTATATTAAAAATATATTCACATATATGGAAAAGTAGTGCATATATTATCCAATATACTGCAATGCATGATTTGATCATATACTAACAAATATAAAACATATATTACACTGAACACAAAATCTGTCCTATCTTTTTACAGATAGTTTTAGTGAAAGTCAATTTCTTTCCACATATATTGTGAAGTGTATACTATACTATACTGTAATTACATATATTTAGCAATACACATACACAATTTTTTTTAAATATATATATATATATATATATATATATATATATATATATATATATACACACACACACACACACACACAGTGGTATCTCGACCACTCAATAACGACTCAGCTAATGAATAATCCAAATTCCGAAAAACCTTTTTAAATTTTTCATCTCTGAATACGAAAGAAAATTCACTTTACAAAACAAAACCAAAATCCCCGAGATGTAAATACAGTACTGTACGTAGCATCCCATTGGCTATGAGGGACCTACCCATGATGCTTTTGGTGAGCCTTTGATCCTCATTTATTACAGAGTTGTAACACATAAAAGGACAGAGATACTAATAAGGACTAGTAAGTGTCAGAACTACTGTCCAGGAGCAAACGGCGAACCTCCAGGAATATATCATGAAAATGGTCCCCGATGACCAACTGCTAAGTGAATGCCTCAGGCAACAAAAGCCCAGTAAAGACAAGGAACCAGAGGGGCTATCATGGAAGGACACCCCCCCCCCCCCCCCACCCACCCACCCCAGGGGGAGTGGCAACTCTCTAAGCAGTATCTACATAAGGAGCTATGGACAACAGGATCTGCAGTGACCCCAGACCTCCTCCCTCCCCCTCACCTGTCTGATGGATGGACCTGCCCCTCCCTTCATCTACAAATAGACATTGATCTATAGTCTGTCCGTCCATGGGAGTAGATCTGTCCTTCAGTGTGGTTATCCTCAAGATTTCATCTTTTTCCCACTGGGTTTTGGAGTTTTTTCTAGCCGAGAAGGAGGGTCAAAGGACAGGGGATGCTTAGGACATTTTATCCATTTCTATGGTTGATTGTGTTTTTGTAAAGCCCTGTGAAATTCCATTGTTGTGATTTGGGGCTTTATAAATAAAATGTAATTGAAAAATTTACATTTGACCAAAACCAGACCAGACCTCGTCTCCCAGGACACTGTTGGGGGTAAGTCACTGTGGGTGCACCAGAGTAAAGATGCTGATTCTATACAAATTCATGTGAAAAATAGTTAACTATCCCTTTAACTCTGACATATTGACACTACAATTTTTAAAAATAAGTCTCTCTATTAAAAGCCTGTAGTGACGTACAGTACAGATGATTGAAATACAAAGTATCAGTTTTCCTGCCATCTATTAATTTCCATGCGTTTAATTCTATTCTGAGCTGTGTACAGTAGAGTGAGAATAGAAAAACCTTAATCATCTGATCATATCGCTGATGCTTCATGTGTCGAGTGAAAAGTTCAACAGCGACCCAGCATTTCATTTCCGCTCAAACTTTTCATTACTTCTCTGTTTTATCTCCTGTCTGGCCCCGTTTCTACATTACTCTTCATCATCCTCACCACGCTTTCCTTCAGATGCCACATGAGTAATCATATGTGTGAAATTGGTTTCCAGTGGTTTCTTTGTCTCTGAGTGTGAAAGGAGTTTTTGGGACAACACAAGAGTCTGCTGCTGGAAAAGAAATGAGACGTTGTCTTTTTTTTTTCTGTCAGGTGTTAATGAGCTTTTACAGAAATTGTCTGAGTCTTTACTTACTTAGTCATCGTTCCTCCTTGTGGAGCATAAGACCTGAGAGTTAGTGGTGTAGAGTAGAATGAATGGATGAAAGAATAAATGAATGGATGAAAGAATCAATGAATGAATGAATGAATGAAAGGAAGAATGAATAAATGAAAGAATCAATGAATGAATTAATGAATGAAAGAATCAATGAAAGAAAGAATGAATGGATGAATGAATGGATGGATGAACTTTATTTTGGTTGTTTACAGTAAAAAAACAACAACAAATCTTTACATTTAACTCTTGTCCATTCCTTCCAGAAAGACCCTTACTAAGTACTAGCACACTTGTGGAATAATGCACTGAAAAATCAACTAATTCAGACTTTCGCCTAAAGATGACTCCTGGTACTGACCTGATATAAGTAACTCTGGACAAACTATCTGACGACATTCAGACATCAGGACACTTCGGTTTGCATTTAGGGACCCTCTACTTACTACCAAATAAGTGTGATGTTGTTTAGAACTTTAGTAGAGGTCTAAAAATTGCATTTCATGTCAGTAAAAAGATATGCCCTAATCACTTCCATGCTAACACAGTTTGGCTTAACACGTCAAAATCCAAATGTCTCAGTGTACATTTAAATACTGTGATTTTGATGTCAACTATATGAATGTACTCCCAATCATCTAAAAATTGTGCTCAAATGAATTTTACTCCAGATAATTCCTTTAATGTTTTACAGATTATAAATAGTGGTTATAATGGAATTAATTGTGATTTTTTTTGGCACAATTGGGAGACAGATGCAAGTCTAGTCATTTTCTTTTATTTACAATGTGTACATTTTAGTTGGTGTCCAACAATGAACAACTTTTGGATTCTGATCTGATTAAAATTTTTAAAAAATATGCCTTTTTTTGTGGAAATTGTTGGTAAGAAAAGCAACAAGATACCGGAGGGTTAACAAAGATTAACCCTTTTAACTCAATGTGGATTTAAGACTTTATCAGTAACACATTTGGTAAAATTTATTCTGTACAAGTGTATGTTGTCTCAAATTTTATTATATATCACACATAAAAAAATAAAATAAAATAAAAATACACAATTGAAACGACCTTGCATGAGTTTGACAGTTTTCTCATCGGTTGCTTAGGTGAAAGGTGTCACAGAATGATCCTGTGATAAATAGTTGACTCAGCAGGCAACGAGCTGTCAATCACACCTGTCAATCAAATCCTCTGCACCCATAGGTCTAAAATGAGGGTCCAAATAATATGAATGAGACCAAAATTATTCATGAAAAGGTAGATAGTACATGTAAATAATTCTGTGGCTATAGTTATCTTTGTTTTATTTAATGTCAACGAACCGTTTTGTGGCTTTGAATTTATGTGTTGAAGATTATGAGTGAGTACATGTGATGCTAGGCGTTAGATTGGATTTATTTTGGTCTTTTATTGTTATTTTGTATGTGTTACCCTGTCACACAAATTAAGAAAGAAGTAAAGCATTTAGTAATGGTTTGTAACTAGTTATAACCATTTTAGATACTCTTCTGTAGCTGTGTGAACAAATGCTTTGTCTATGTCAAATTGTGTCACAACAATACATTAACAAATCATTAACAAATTTGGTAACAAATGGTTAATACACAATGAATAAACATTAACAAATAGGTAACAAATGGTTAATACATAATGAATAAACATTAACAAATACATAAGAAATGGTTAATACACAAACATTAATGAATAGATAACATAGAATAGATAACAAATGGTTAATACACACTGAACAAATTATTAGTAAATAAGTAACAAATGGTTAACACATAATTAATAAACATGAACAAATAGGTAACAAATGGCTTCTATATAGTATTACCTGCTTGGACAAAAAAAAAATTCTGAAATAGTATTGATCGGTGCTACATCCTGACATTGTCTGGTGTTTCTGAGTATACATTGATCTCCTTTTCGCTATCTTCACTCTAGATGTTTTCAGTTTCACCAGACATGTTTGCTCACTCGGATGGAAAAGATTTCAGCCCACTGGTGTTGGACCCAAAGGAGCAGACAGTTTCCTTTTTCTTTTAGCCTCAAATGTTTCTAAACAGCCCATACCAAAATTTACATCAAAGTCACATGTCTTTCCAATCGGCTGAAACTAGCTTGTGGAAGTCTGAAATGTTACATAACTGTCTTCACACAGCCTCAATCGCCTTCTTGACGTTCAGTCATTTGAAGCACAGATGTTTAATCATAAGAAGTTGAAGAAAATAAGAATTTCATTGACTTTTTATGGACAGGTGATTGGTGAAGTAAGTCCAGTTCTATGCGTTCAGGGTCACAGGTCTCACTTTTTGCAGATGATGTGGTCCCGTGCACTAGGAGCTTTAACACTTTAACTCCTGAGATTTTATCAGTTCCACAGTCAAAAAAAGAATTAAATAAGCAACAAAATGAACACAAACTATGTAAAATGAACAAACCAATGAAAAGTAAACCAACAAAATAATAAGTAACATGGCTAAAGTAAAATATAACTGAAACAAATGTGGAGAAAACAACGCAAAGCAAAATGTCAAAAAATAAACAAAATAAGCAACAAAGTTAACAAAAAAATGAAATAAGTAAATAACTTGGGAAAAAAATGACAAAAAAAATAAGTAACATGAAGTAATACAAAACAAAGAAAAGAAAAGAAACAACTAGTATTGTAATTTAGTAGTTTTAGTTTTGGCTTTTTATTTTTCTAAACCAGTTGCTTTTTGACACCTGTGTATCTCCATACATCAGTTCCATCAACATTTTTTTCCTGAATATTTAATCTTAAACCATCCATTCAGAACGTGTCAGTGCTGATACATCAACCTGGGAAAAAAAATCCACATTTTACCAAATGTATTTTTCTCATTTCTAGTCCAAACATCTCATCACACTTAAAATCAGACAGAATCACCTAAAGAGGAACTTTTCAGTCAGATATAATATAATGATTTACACACAATAAAGCTTCCCCTTGTTCCATTGGAAGATTTTTTTGAAACAGTGAAAACTATTATTTCCAGCTCTATTGTCTAAAAATATGTTTATCTAATTGAAAAAAAATCCTCTAATTCTGTCTGATTTTAAATGTGATGAGATATTTGGACTAGAAATGAGATAAATACACTTGATATAATGACACTTAAACTGTATAGTTTCAAGGTAAAGGAGCTTAAAGGGGACATATGCAAAATGCAATTTTTAATGTTTTTTCAATACAAATGTGTTTGTCTGTGAGTGAGGAAACCCTTAAATTATGAACAAAACCACCCACTCTCCTTTTCTCCTGGTCCATTTCTTGTAGGAGGGGGATGGAAACACCCCATTCCACCAGCTCAATAACCCCACCTACTGCTCACAACTAACTAACTAACTAACTAACTAACTAACTAACTAACTAACTAACTAACTAACTAACTAACTAACTAACTAACTAACTAACTAACTAACCCCACCTACTGCTCACAACTAAATAACTAACTAACCCCACCTACTGCTCACAACCAACTAACCCCACCTACTGTTCACAACTAACTAACTAACTAACTAACTAACTAACTAACTAACTAACTAACTAACTAACTCCACCTACTGTTCACAACTAACTAACTAACTCCACCTACTGTTCACAACTAACTAACTAACTAACTAACTAACTAACTAACTAACCCCACCTACTGCTCACAACTAAATAACTAACTAACTAACCCCACCTACTGCTCACAACCAACTAACCCCACCTACTGTTCACAACTAACTAACTAACTAACTAACTAACTAACTAACTAACTAACTAACTAACTAACTAACTAACTCCACCTACTGTTCACAACTAACTAACTAACTCCACCTACTGTTCACAACTAACTAACTAACTAACTAACTAACTAACTAACCCCACCTACTGCTCACAACTAAATAACTAACTAACTAACCCCACCTACTGCTCACAACCAACTAACCCCACCTACTGTTCACAACTAACTAACTAACTAACTAACTAACTAACTAACTAACTAACTAACTAACTAACTAACTAACTAACTAACTAACTAACCCCAACTACTGCTCACAACTAAATAACTAACTAACCCCACCTACTGCTCACAACCAACTAACCCCACCTACTGTTCACAACTAACTAACTAACTAACTAACTAACTAACTAACTAACTAACTAACTAACTAACTAACTCCACCTACTGTTCACAACTAACTAACTAACTCCACCTACTGTTCACAACTAACTAACTAACTAACTAACTAACTAACTAACTAACTAACTAACTCCACCTACTGTTCACAACTAACTAACTAACTAACTCACTCACTCACTAACTCCACCTACTGTTCACAACTAACTAACTCACTCACTCACTCACTCACTCACTCACTCACTCACTCACTCATTCACTCCACCTACTGTTCACAACTAACTAACTAACTAACTAACTAACTAACTAACTAACTAACTAACTAACTAACTAACTAACTAACTAACTAACTAACTAACTAACTAACTAACTAACCCCACCTACTCCTCACAAACACCTCTGCTCAGACTCACAGATCGTTAGTCCCGGTGGCAAAATTACAAATCCTACTATGTTATCCAAACTTAGCTTCTGATTGGTCGAACGCGAGACCAAAACGCGAAAGCTGGAGTGGAGACATGCATAAGATGTATACATGTAGTGAAGGGTTAGGGTTAGGTTATGTCTCTACTCCAGCTTCCATATTTCGGTCTAGCGTTGTTAGCCACTCTAGCGTTGTTAGCCACTGTTAGCCAAGTTTGGCTAACAGTGGCGTCACCACAAGATTCATAATTTCATATCTCCGTGGGCATCCGGTCCAGGTCTGACCCAGGTTGATGAGACAGGCTGGGCCATATGTGGCACCACCACTGATCAACCCAGGTCCAGATGAACCAGACTGCAATGTGCACTGGGGCTGTTAACAGACCAGGACCTGAAGGCACCAGGACTGTAAAAGTCATCACTGAGTCACTTTGATTCTCTCCAGATGATTTTATTTCATCTGTGTCTTTATCTCTTTTTCTCTGCCTCAACTTTCTTTCTCTTCTTCTTCTCAGTAAAATGCAGAACAAAGGGGTGGAGTCAGAGGAGAGGGGCGGAGTCAGCTGTGGCTCATTTGCATGAAAGCACGTGGCACTAAAACCCAGTGTTTTAAAAAGGTCTGTTTCTGCAGGTTGAAGAGGCTGCTGTATCTGCATCAATGTGCTATTTAGACCAAAACATGTGATGGACAGAACACTGAGACACCAGGGGACTGTGTTCACTGGTGGAAAATGGACATGATATGTCCCCTTGAATGAGGAATTAACAAATTCATTCATTCATTAGTTTCTCAAATAAAAGCAAAAATAAGACAACGAAAAAACAACTCGTTTCTTCAAAGCCAAAATGAAAAAAATACAAACAGATAACGATCCATTTTTTCATTTTTGTGTTTAAATGAATAATGGAAAAACCAGATAACGACCGTTTCCCGTTTTAACCAATTTTGACCTGAAGCCAGTTGAGTAAACCATAAATTAATCTTAACAACAGAAAGAAACATGTCCACCGGGCTTAAAGATCATTGCGGTCTGATTAAACAGCTGTTTGGTGATGGAAAAACATATGCTGAGATTTCTAACACAGTTAGGTATACAGAGATCCTCGGAAATGTCGGTGAGAAGATCCTGTGCTCAACACATATGTCAGATGCAGAACTGGAAACTGTTATCCTGTCATCAATACATAAGGTAAGTACAAGCTGTACGGATATGAAAGATATACATATACATGTCATAAATATTTGTTTGCGTATTGTTATGAAAAGAACATACCTTTAATGGTCATATCTAAATGAAAAAACAGATTGTTATCTGTTTTTTTCATTTTGGTTTTGGAAACAAATAATGAAGAAACAAGTTATTTTTTCGTTGTCTTATTTTTGGTTTCATTTTGAAAAATTAATGAACGAATGATACACGGATTTTCCATGTTAGAGGAATTATCAAATTCAGAATTAAAAGCAGAATAAACCAGTGACTTTGTTCAGAATTATGTTTAATTGGGAATAGTCATTTTTAACTGGAATTAGGTGTTTGCATGGGGGCAAAGTGAGAGGCAGACCAAGGTTTTCACATCTGCCCCCACATGTGTAGTTGTTTACTGTGTGATAGCAGTAGGCTAACTTAGGCTACTGTACACAGAGCTATCAAGTCATACGCTTTTCAGTCTTAATATACATTTTTCTGCTGTGCTGTCTTCACAATTGTACCAGGAGGAACATCTTTTGGAAAGGAAAACAGTTGACATTTTCCTCCACAGTTGAAAAAACAACTGTTTTGGGGGGCATCTTCTCTCTTCTTCTTCAGGTTGGAAATGTAACTCCTGGGAAAGTTTGAATTATATGCCGGGTGAGCGTGTTTTAGGGCTGGTTACATGCTGTTGGAGCATTAATCCCAATTGGACGCTTCAACTTAACGTTGTGTACACATCTGACAACAAGCTGTTTATAGTGGCAGGAAATCACGTTTTAGGATTACAGCATAAACACTATAGCTCATGTTTTCTAACTTTGCTGAGGTTTCGACATTCAACCTTATAACAATGTATGTATGAAGAAAAACACCGATCGGCATAATAGGTCTCCTTTAAAGGTGTCATTACACTGAAAACCACTTTTCCACACTTTGGAAATCTGATGGGCCACCCCGAGTTACCAACACATACTGCATTTTAAAGTGGTGTGTTACCTTCACTGGCTGTATTTACCATTCATAGAAAACAATACAGGGAAACAAGCCACCAGTGTTTCCAGATTGGGCCGTTTTCCATCCAATTGGGATAGTTTTGGTGGGGAAAAAATGCATTGAGTGGATATATAAAATTTGGGCTGCTTTTGCCAACATCTGGCATTTTTTTAATATTGCGAAAACAGCACAACAAACTTTTACTTCATGGTTTAAAAACAGTACAAACACAAATATCTGTATACCACACTAACTGGTAAGTATTTAATTGCAGTGAGTTATTCCATCGCTATAATAACATGATGTCACATCAACAAACTAGCATAGTGCGCCGACGCAGGCTACGTAGCAACTGACTGCTGTCTTTGTTCATATCCAGAGAGTGTTTTGCTAAATTGTGTTCTTTAAAGACAATAGCACAAATGGTCTGGGACTCCCTCTACTCTCCAGTCTCATGGAGGTGTGCAGTAGCTGTTGGAGAGGGTAATTGTTTGATGTATGAGTAACAGCTGATGCTTATGGTAATGCACTGTTTTTTATGTTCTGAATATAGACTGCTGGTATGTAGACTGTTTACGTGTAAAGAAAACTTATGTACAGTTACAACCTCTTATTCATTCATGTCTTTTAAGTCATTCATTTTAAAATTCATATACTTTTAGGTTACAGTACACGTGATGGCTAGTTTTTTCCCCCTATTTTGATTGTTGTGAGACAGTGGTTTCAACACTCAAACCTGAGAATGAGTGGATCTGTAGTCAGTGTTTTTAACCTTAACCCTGATGTTACGGCCACACCGAACACGAATTTTCACATTCACCCGTCGAAATTCCATACAAAGTCAATGGAGAGACACGTTTGGATGCAGATTCACATTGGAAGCGTTCCTGAGGTGCGTTGGAGCATCCGGGTGGTGGAGCTGCACATCTTACCGCAAATACGAATAAACGAAAATATTGAACTTTTTAGGCCAATTCGTGTGACACCGTGCTATGAAAGCCAATCAGCGTTGAGATGCTGCCAACGTAATGATGGAATGATGTATGATGCTCGGACCGACCCAGAAGGAGGCAGAAAGAAAAATTGAGCCTGAAATAACGGTGAAAGTGGTTCCTGGATGAGGTGGTGGAATTCCCTGTGCTGTACGAACCCAAAAGTGACTGCCCTCGGACGTATGGGACATCCAGAGCAGGTACAGAGCAGTAATCCAACTGATCTGAGCCATAGCTGAGGACAGACTGAAATGGAGGGACAGATTTTGTTTATCTGTGTTTATCCAGTGTCCAGACTCAGGGATTGCGCGTTTGGAGTGGCTGCGAATTATCTAGCATCCAAAAAAATCCACATTTGATGTGGCCGTAGCATGAGAATGAGTGGACCTGAAGTCAGTGTTTTTCACATTTCCCCTGACACTGTCTGTGATAAATTATAATTTTCCATTTGGGCCTATACGTTTAATAGCCTTCTGTAAATGCATTTAAATGCACGTGTATTCAATTATTAAATGTTTTTATGTGAAAAATGTTGATGTGCGTTTTTTTTTCTGAAGTGGGCGGGATTTGAAACACGATTAGCTAATCTGGCAACACTGCAAGCCCCTCAGAGAAAGCCTGTCCACATTACGTCATGTGGATACTGGCATTACCCATGTGGGGTTAAGGCTGTCCCCATTGCAGCGAATCTGAAGTTGCATTAGCATCTACTAGAGAAGACGGCGCCACAGTTGCTGCACAAACTTGAAAAAAATGGCAGAACAAACTGGTTCATGTGCTCTCTGTGGAAATAAAGTGTAATTTTATCCCCTGCACGTTTTCAAAACAAGCGATAGCACAAAACTTAGCTGGATGCTACTCTCGGTTGGTAAACACACACAGAGCGAGAGGGATGGGAGGGTGGTTTCCTTCATGCATTCATTCTCTGAGCCAATTAGAGATGCCTTATTACAGCATCATGGACATGTATGAGGAAGGACAGGAAAACTGTTGTTCCACCTCAAGTCATTTTTCTACCCTCCAAAAACAGCTGAAAACAAAGCAGAGACAGAAAATCTCCCCCAAGGCTTGATGTGCCATAGGTGTTGACCCATCTGATGTCTGAAGGTGAGACTATGTGAATGAAAAAAGCTGCACGATTCTATCTTGTCTGAATCCTGAGATATTACCATTGATATGTTTTAACTGTTGACCTTTAGTGTGACCTTAACCTTTCACCTTCATTGCTCAAAAATATAATGGGTTCTTCCTTGACCCATTATCTTTCATTCCTGAAAGTTTAATCAAATTCCGTTCAGGACGTTTTGTGTAATCCTGCTGACAGACAGACAAACAAACAATCCCTGGCAGAGGTAACAAAGCAATCCAGACTTTTTTAACGCTCAATGCACTCAATAATGAAGGTGAACACATCAATATTAATGAAACAATGATAGAATGACACCTTTAAATGGATTCAAAACTAGAATCAGGTAAATGTTAGTTTCACTCACACTTTTCTTTTTAGAGTTTCAGTTTCTGTTTGAAGGACTCACTTTTAAGGAACTTTTATCAGCGCCTTCAGACTGCTGAGCTCCGACAAAAACTTAGATCTTTTTCTTGTTCCTATTTCCAGTTAAAATGAAGTTCCAGCTGTAACATATCGAGTGCAAAGACAAGGAGTCAGACTGTTATTTTTCTCGTCAGGAAAACGACACAAGAAATCATGACTGAAAGCAGTTTTGAACAACGCCTTTTTATTTTGGCATCTTTGAAAACTACTCCATGAACGGCAGTTTGAGACTGAAGAATGAAGAAAAATACAGATATTCAGGGTGGATGTTAATGCCAGAGGGAAGCCTGAAAAAAGAAGAACAGAGCATGTGACACTGGAGGAGCTGCTTACTGAAGATCTGATCAATACTGTTTATTGATCGACAAATTCCCTGGATAGATTAGGCCCAATTGGTATCGCCTATGGATAAGTTTAATCATGCCCATTAAAGGTTCTCTGTGGAATTTCCTTGTAAACTAACACAAGTTATGTTTACATTAACAATGAGTCAATACAAGTGCAATAAGGTACATTTCCAGAAAATAACTTTTAAAAAATATATTATTTTTCCTTGCATGTGTAGTAAATATTTAAAATACCCATTATTTCAGACTGATATTAATAGAATATTTAGACAAAATAGACTGAAAGTTAATGAATTTCCTAAGTGATGAGCTGGACACTATGTTGATCACCATGGAAACGGTCTGAACTCATTTTCAGGTCTCACAAATCAACTACACTACAAAAATAAAAATTTTACCAAGTGTATTTTTCTCAGTTCTAGTCCAAATATCTCCTCACACTTAAAATCAGACAGAATCACTTAAAAGAGGAACTTTTCAGTCACAAATAACAACTGATTTATAGACAATAGATCTGAAAAATCTGATTTAAAAGATCATTTTCACTTGTTCCATTGGCAGATTTTTTTCTTTAATTCAAGATTTTGTATTTTTTGTTTGTTTAATTCAAGTTAAAAAAAAAAGGGCCAATTGAACAAATAAAAATCATATGGGAATCAGATGTTTCAGATCTATGTAACAAAACATGAGCTCAAATTTCCCACAATGTCCACAAAAATGCAGAGAAAAAAAATAGACAAAACATGCTAAAATCCACTAACCCCCCCCCCCCCCCAAAAAAAAAAAAACCTAACAAAATGAAGCGATGAAAAATCCAAAACGTATTCAAAAACTCTCCTAAAATACAGAAAAAAACACAAAAAATTTGATTAACTATAAAACAAAATATGATTACACTTGCCATTAACATGCTTGTGCAACACCTTTGACCATGTTCCATGTAATACATTACAATTTTTAATCAGATTAATCATCATGATAGATCAATCCACATTAATGCATTCATTTTAATTTACATTTTACTAGTGGGGACCTTTATTTATATTTCGCCATTGTGGGGACCTGAATTTTGGTTGCCATGGTGACAGATCAAAGTCCCCATAAAGACAGGAAAACAAATGCGCAGGGATAGAATAAATTTGATTAATTTAGGTGTTCTCTGCTTTGATTCTCAGTTCATCAGTCATGTCATTGCTAAGAAATGTTAGTAATATAATAGAGAATACTTAACACTGTTGGTCAATCATAATAGATTCAACTAAATGTGTATTCATGAGAGGAAACTCTTTATAAAGCTGAGGAATTCCACAGTGAGCCTTTGAAGATTGTGTAATTGAAATAAAATTAATAAAAGCACAATAGCAGCATTAAATATAAGTATCGTAAAGCAGTAACTGAAGCACCTACAGGCCAATTAAAATGTTTTATCCTATTAACACATACCAAAGATATTAGATATTCTTATTATTTGATTCTAATTACACCGCAGTGACTGTAGTTGTTTTAGTTTCTGTATTAATCAGATCGTACCAAAGCCTTTCTTCACCTCCCAGTGCTCATACTATCCTTCTCCGGCTTACTGGGTTTTTTTTTTTTTTTTTTTTTAACTCGTTTTATTTCTCGTCTTTTATTTTTTGGTTTCTGTGTTTGCCTCTCGAAGAATCATTCAACACGTTCTGTGGAGTAGGAGAACAAAACAAAAGCTCACTCGTAGTAGCACAACGTTACACACACAGCACACACTTGGAGAGAATGCAAAGACCTCAGGCTCAACAGAAGAGCAACAACCAAACAAAAAGAAAAAGAGGTTTTGTTTATGTGAACATCCCAGCTCAGCAGGAGACATGAGTACAGCAAGGAGGAGGAAGAGGAGGCATTAAAAACAAAACCAGCTTGTTCTCCGCAAGCCAACATTGTATACACAATTTGCTGTACATGCTAATCCAATGAATATCCTTTACATTTTTTTTTTTGTCCATTCAGTATAAAACACATACCGATGTACATTATAAAAAAGGTGTTCCATTTTGCAAAACAGCAGTTGTTTCTCGCTCTCTCTCTCTCTCGCCAGCACGTATCGCTTAATGTGCGCCGACGCAACTACGTTTACATTATTTACATATATAACCATATAAAAGATGAATTCCTCTCGGACATGTATTCAAAAACAAATACATCAGTTAGGTTCGATTTCCCAAGTGAAATGTTTCCAATAGACCCCTTCATGGCCAACGTTACTGTGACATCACCATGCTAGCTGGAGGCAAAACAGTTGGAAGCTGGAGGTTCCTGTTAAACCAAAACATCGGAGTTGAAATTTTGTGGTGTACCAGCCATACGCAGGTCGATGTGTAAACAACTGTTTTTTTAACTAGCCCACCTGCAATGCTGACCGAAAGAAATATATTTGAAACCCGCTTCTTCACTCACATTTTTAAAAAGTAGTCAATGGTCTTTATGAACATCACATGACCTTACTCACATACTTGCATTTATTTCTGTGTTAAAATCAGATGTCATTGCTTGTAAGATTATATGTTGACAAAATATTTTTGTCCTGCTTTATCATTCAGGGGTCGACCACCTGTAACACCCAGAGGACCATTTGAACCTGGTTATCACAGAAAAGACAACACTGGGAGCCGCTCATCATCTTTAAAACTCTCAGTGAATGTGTCCCAAACCTTACTTTTTTTGTTTGTATGTTCCACTCTCCCAACTTTATTTTCTATCTTTTTTCCTCCATACCATAGGATACTTCTGAGGTTGCACGTCACCTTTACACAAATTCAGTTAATAAAGCGTATGTATTAATAATAGAAAACTGTACCTAATATTTAAATTACAATGATATACCAGGTTATTTTAATGTTTAACTCAAACGACAAACATACCCCGCTTTCACCCATTGTAGCTGGATTAGGCCCCCAGTGACCCCAGTGAGGATAAAGCGGGTTCAGACAACAAGGCAAGACAAACAATCGGACCAACTGCAACCCGAATATCATTAAAAATATTTGTCAATGACAACTGCAAAACAGCCAACGAATGTCTCGGGGAAACCCCTTCCATTGGAAATCCCCTCCCACTGGTTTGTGCGTCGGCTGTGTTTTTCCGCACGACATTTCCTAGCACATTTTTTTTTTAAATCACGTAAATTAATTCACTTTGGTCGAAATCTTTGGGTGGCTCTGGCAGACTGCAGCAGTCAGTGCTGATATATTCAGACAATTGTTGAGTCACCAGGAAAAAAATTCCACACATTTATTCAAGTCTGGGGTCTTTAGGGATACGCTCAATTTGACCTGGGGGTGGTGTATCCCTTTTAGTGTGTTCCCCGTCTAAGACTGTCAGAAATGACACATTTCAAGACCAAGATGTCGACTGTGTACTTGTTCATCATGTAATGGTGTCCATTAGCATCACATTGTTTTGTGGAACCCCAACCACAACACAGTTCCAGCCGGGATAACATTATGGACCAGGATAAACTGGGACTGAAATAAAGGTAAGGTCATCGTTAATTTGATCATTTTTGTTATGTTTAAACACTAATGCTAACTCAACATTGTACAGGTAAAAGCAGCATGCTACATTATCTCCCACAGTAGTTCTGCTAACTTCTTGTCCATCCAGTGAGTGATGGTGTAAGGGGTGGGGAATGTCCCCCTCATCGACTAGAGTTGACTTTTTAAAAGAACATTTATGCTCTTGGAAAGTGAGTGGACTCACATATCCACTAAAAAGTTCATCTTTTTCCTCCATCTCAGCAAAAACACTTTGTTAAAACATGCTGAGCGGCCATGGATCAGGAGGTTGAGTGGGTTGTCCAATAACTGGATCCTTCTCTGTTCTAGTCAGTCCATTGTGTCCTTGGGCAAGACACTTCACCTTCCTTGCCTCCAGTGCAACTGTATGAATGTTTGGTGGTTGTCAGAGGGGTTGTTTGGCACAAATTCAATACATATATACTTTACCACCGCGTATGAATGTGAGAGTGAATGAATAATGGATCAATAATGTAAAGTGCTTAAGGTGCCTTAAACAGCGCTATAGAAATCTAATCCATTATTATCATATATAATATTATTATACTATTATTAAACTGCATTGACAAGCTAGCATGTTCGAGATGTTTTGCCTCCAGTTAAGCCCCGCCCCCAAAAATACGTCACATCGTTAACAAACTGTGAAAAGGGTCCAAAGTCCTTTAATATACAGCGACAGAGAAGCTGAGACAGCAAGAAAGTGTGCACACCTGACTCTTAAAGGAAGCGCCACCGCGAACATTATAAAGAAGGGTGAAGAAAAAATACAAAAAAATAAATACAAAAAGTGTTTCAAAATGGCATCAGTGGCAAATTCAACTCCACAGGATCACTTGAACGCAACACAGGCATCGTTTCACACAATATAATCATGGACATCGCAAAATGCGAAGCTAAAAAAAGAAAGAAAAGAAAATGAAAAGTAGAAATGAGTCGTCCTTTCTCAGAGTCAGGTGTAAGCAGGAGGGGGCACTACAGTCACACGTGGCCGACGGTCTTTGCATTCGTACAGAAGGAGGAGGGGTCGGTGGATCTGATGGAACTGAACTGAAGTCGGAGAACATGTTACTCGCTGATGCCAAAGAAAGTCCGCGTGATGTGCTTCTTCTTGCCACAAGTGCATCGACATAAGGCACAGGCACAGTTCCCCTCTTTCAACAGAGTGGCTCGCTTTGTTTTGTTTAGGTTTTTAATCCGTTAATGTCCCAGTGCAAGAAACGCGTAGGGTGACCACCACAGAGGTTTCCGATGTATAGTGCGATTGAAAAGGTCCGGGTTTAGTTTTTTTTTTTCTTCCAATTTTCCTTGTGACACCAAAAGACAAAAAAAAATTAAATAAAACAAAAATAACATTAAATTCATGCAGGTAAAATGAAATAATATTAATGGATTACATAAGATCCATTGAAACCTATTAAAACAGGCAAGTGGTTTGTGTTTAAGAAACAAAAGCAAATACAGAGAAAGCGCCGAGAAAACATTTCGTAAAAGGGATCGGGGGAAGTCCAGGCTTTTCTGCTTGATGTTGCTGTGAAACATATTGGATTCATTTGAGTAAATCTTCTCAGGAACATGTCTTGGAGTGAACACCGGCACAAATAATTCAAGCCAAGTTCCCACCTGGAGGTAAATGCATCAGTTAAAAAACAAAACAAACCCAAAAAACCTCAAAAAAACTGTTGACCGGAGGCACATTGAAAGCACTTGTACTTAGACAACAAATGTGTTTTTTATTTTAACTGTTGGTAAACTACCTTCTTCAACATTTTCTAATCGATATACAATGTGACAGTTCGCTAAACCACCGTACCCCGAAATTCACTTGTGTAATCATACTTTACCACCCGTAACAACAGCCCATTCAGCACACACATTGCAAAAAAGTGTATTTTCATCATTTGTAGTCGAAATATCTCATCACACTTAAAATTAGACAGAATCACCTAAAGAGGGACTTTTCAGTCAGTTATAAGAACTGATTTATAGACAATAGATCTAAAAAATGTAATTTGAGGTGATCTTCTGAAGATGATTTTTACTTGTTCCATTGGCACTTAAAAATGATCTAGGTAAGATGATCTGAAATAAAACATGTCCAGATATTATTGATTATAAATCAGTTCTTATATCTGACTGAAAAGTTCCTCTTCAGGTGATTCTGTCTGATTTTAAGTGTGATGAGATACTTTTCATCTTGTCTGTACAGATTTTTTATGTTGTTTTTAATTATTGTGTATTTATTCAATTCATTTATATTTATAAGATTAAATAATTATAATGTACCCAGTGGAGCAGAACCAAAGACTTTCTATTATATTTCCATTTCTATTTTGACAAGAAATGAGACAAATACAGTTGGTAAGTTTTAGATTTTTCCAGTGCAAACCTAAGTTGAAAGGACTGTATTATAGATCTGTCTGCTTGAATATAAGCTATGACTCACAGCAGTTAGCATAGCATTAGCAACCTGCTTTACTTTTGCCTTATGGTAGAAATGCTGTCAATGAGAGAGAGAGAGATTATAGAGGTGGACAGTTTTGCCCTATTCGCACGGGATAAGTATAACGTATTGACCACTGGTCATTTGGAACAATTACGGAGAATGTCTGAGTTCTTAGTCCCGTGCGAATGCGCCATGTCTGTGATTTGCTCAGTAATAATCCCGCTGCACATTGCCTACTGTGTTTTAGTGAAAGACAGATGTCCAGTGATAATTCAAGACCAGTGTTAATGATGTGATTTCTTGTCTTTTTCCGTTGTAAATAATGGAGGAAGTGGCTGAAATTGTGTGGCAGCTTGCAGTAAAAGGAAGATATGGTCAGACACATATTTATAACTATCTGAAGTTGTCTCTGTAGAGTCAGTCAACCGTTTGTCAGAGGGAAGAACTGCTGTTTCACTTCCATTATAATCTGGAGACTGTTTTCATCTGTACTGATCCCGCTCTTATTTTGAATGCGTGGAGCAAATTTACAGATTGCATGGTATTTTCCCCCTTTATTCTTATACATACTTGGTTTTCATACTACCTTATTAATGATTTGAGATAAAACAGGATGTTGTGAATTTACGACATAATGTCTGTAATTTGTTTATCCCATCCAAATGCACCACACAATAACAGAGAGGTATGGGGTTAGTTGCGAATTATCAGTGGTCCACAGATAATAATTATCCCATGTGAATAAGGGCATTAGTATGACGGTGGAGTTGGAGGCAAAATAAGGGCTTCAGTGTTTCCAGACATAACAAACTCCACCCCTCGCAATACATTTTGCCCGATTTACCCCATTTCTTATCATTGCAAAAACACATTCTTGGTGACCTACATTCACCAAAATTTAATGGGTTCTATTCTGGATCACCTCACACCTTTCCTGAAAATTGGTCCAGTACTTTTCAGTACTGTTTTGTGTCAATTCTAGTACTATCATTTGACTTCATACCAAATTAGGTTTATTAATTTCCAGTGACCCAGAAAATGTTTTATAACATTTTGGGAGAAGGTAAAAGTTTATTTATTTAAATAAATGTTTTAAGTCTTTTTTTGTTCCCATTTACTTACAATGGGTGAAATTTCAAATGTCTGTATGAGGAAAAGTATTGACTTTTACTACTATACTACTTTTTACTACTACTATACTAAATTGGGTTTATAGATTGTCAGTGACCCAGAAAATTCATACTTTGAATATATTTTAAAAATATTTCCCCCCCATTTACCAACAATGGGTGAAATTTCAAATGTCTGTATCAGCAAAACAATTGGTTTAATTTATACTAAATTGGGTTTATATATTTATAGTGCTCCAGAATAGATATTTGGAAAAATATCTATTTTTTAGGAATGTTTTCCCAATTTACTTATATTCGGTGAAATTTCACATCTATAAAAATGTCAATTTCATTTTATTTTGTTTCAAAGCTAGCACATATACAAAGGCAACTGATGTGCAAATGTCAGCACACACATTTACATGATGACATCAACTGGATCTACGCCAAAATAAGCTATAATTAAAGTTAAATCAACATGGATGGATCTGTACCTGGGATGTAAGTTATCATTATAATAATAATCATCATCATCATATCCACTAACAATAATCTGCATCTCTTTCCTGGATTTTAATTTTCCAGCCTGGAAATCAACAGTTCCAGACCGACAACACTCTTCATCTCATTGGAGAATATAAACTTGATAAACCAAAAACTGAAAGTGTTTTAATTTAGGGGATGGATTTAGCGAACGGTCAACTGTCGAGGTGCTTTTAATGTGCCTTTCCATCTTTTATACCATTGAATTGAATACAAACCAAACAATTCCGTTAAAATATCAGCACACAAAAACATATCAAAGTAAAAGGGGGAAATGAAAAAGGTCGGAGGAAAGAGGGCGGGGCCTGTTGACGTGGGCGATCACCCTAGTGATTCTCATACTAAATTGTTCTGAAGGGAAAAAGGGAACAGATCAGTGTCTCTTATAAGTGAATCTGGAGACGTTTCCTCTCAGTTTGTACCAGGAGGTTTGGTTCTTATGAGCAAAAGTGTGTGTGTCCATGTGTTTATTTGTGTCGTGTGTGTGTCTGCATGTATGTAGAAGCATCCCCTATATATATATATATAGATGTGTGTGTGTAGGATATATTATTAAATATTAGTCAGTACAATTCAATGACGACAGTTCCTGCATTAAAAAGTCCTTCCAACCTGAATTACATCTTATTTTTGTCATAAATCGACTTGAAAACTTAATTGGACTTTCTGTTACTGAGAGATGTGTTTGATTTTTTTTTTGTTTAAATGCTGCTTTCAGAGGCTTTACTGCTCTGAAACGTAGAAAATTACAGGATTTAAATTTAAATATTGGCACAAAATATTGGCTGTTGGCAGCTTCAGTCAAAAAATTGATCGTGGTGGCCTTAAAAACGTGTCAATTTGAGTGTTTGTGATAGTAAAGTGTATACATCAGTGTGTCTGTATAGGTACAGTATCTATGATTGTTTATAGTATGTCTCCGTCAGCTCGGCCAGTCTTTCCGTTATGGTCTCATTTTCGCTGTAAATCAGTCCTCGAGGCGGGCCGTGTGTTTTTCGCCTGCCGTCCGTCTTTGCGATGGGTTTTATTTTGAAATTGTACGTTGCAGCCCTAGAGGCAGACATTGTTGCTGATCTGGCAGGTGGACCCGGTGCCGGCCTGGGACAGGAAAAGCCTCCCGTTGGGGCAAACGCAAACCTCGTACACGGTTTGTCTGGTACCCGAGGATGAGGAGCTGGTGGAGGCCTTTCCCTCCGGCAGGCGCATGAGGCGGATCCGGCGGGCATCCAGTGAGATCTGGAAAAGAGGGAGGAAAGAGGTGGGGTGGGGGGGGGGCATAGATTAGATCAGTAGTGTTTTACTATAAGATAATTGAATAAAAATCAGGAAAATATTCAATAAAATGAACACAAATCAACAAAATAATCAATAAAATAGACAACAAAGACAAAAAATATATAAGTAAAATGGAGAAAAATTACAAAAATATTCAGTCAAATGAAAAGTAAATGTCTTTGAAGAGGTTACAATAAGAAAAGGTAAGTGAGAGAAGATAAGATATTGTAGTAAAAGTAAAGATACCAGTATGAAAAGATACTCTGGTAAAAGTACAAGTACTGAGTCAACTTCTATCTATCTATCTATCTATCTATCTATCTATCTATCTATCTATCTATCTATCTATCTATCTATCTATCTATCTATCTATCTATCTATCTATCTATCTATCTATCTATCTATCTATCTATCTATCTATCTATCTATCTATCTATCTACCTGTCTGTCTGTCTGTCTGTCTGTCTGTCTGTCCGTCCGTCCGTCCGTCCGTCCGTCCGTCCGTCCGTCCGTCCGTCCGTCCGTCCGTCCGTCTATCTATCTATCTATCTATTGATCCCTCGCAAACTTTGCTCAAAAATGCATTTACTTATTTATTATGAAGTAATTCTGCTTTGTTGAAATATTTTTGTCAATGTCAAATTTTGTCAGCTGACAAGACAACTCAGACATGTCAAGTTTTGTGGCAGTATGTAATTTTTCGTGCCAATGTTTAATTATGTAAAGAGTAAAAAGCTCAGAAATGTACTTAGGTATTTCAGATATTATTCAGTGGCAATACAAGATCACATCATTGCTGTTGGAATTTGTTCTCTGGGTTCCAGACCACGTCTCTCTTCTTTTCTGTGTGTTTACGCCAAATATAGTCTTGATGTTGAACAGATAAGCTATGATACAAAATAACAAAACTGAAAGCAACAAGTCTTATAAAGAGTGTTAAATCAGAGTAAAAAATCAGCAGAAATATAAACTGTCAGATACCTGAAACCGCTACTTAATAGTGTTAATTTTAATATTTAATATTGTCTTGTATTGGGAGTTTCTGTGCTGGATGCTTTAAATACAAACCAATAATGTTTTATGAGACAGTCTTTGAAGACATTGAACATTAGTAGTGTCTTTTCTTTACATTCTTTCTTTCTTTCTGTCTGCCATGGCTATAAATATTCCAGACACCTTTCATTTCAATCTTATATTCTGTTTGTACGGTGACTGTAACATCTGTCTGCAGGCTACAGAAAAATATCCTCCTTGCTAATATTTTATAAGCTACACTGTTCCTGTTGAATAAACCAATAAATGTTAAATAAATAAATAAATAAATGTTCCGTGTGAAGCCATGTCAAGTGAGTCACTATGAATTAAACATGTGATATTAAAAGATGACACTGCGGCTATCACAATTAATACACTAATGCTGACATTATTTTAACTCACTTCAATGGAACAGTTGTTTGCAGTTGTTTTGTTGAAACTATTGAAGGTGTGGAAAAAAAACATGTTAATTGCACATTTTTGCATATGGTTGGGATATTATATCACATTTTTTGGTGTTTTTTTCACTATTTTAGAAGAGTTTATGTTAGTTTATTGTGTGTGTCAAGTTTAGCGTGTTTTTCTCCACATTTTTTGTGCTTCTTAGTGTATGTTTGTGTATTTTGTGGAACATTTTACTACAACCCAATCCACATCCATGGACTTTGTAGATGAAAGGAAGTGTGGGGGGGGCAGGTCCATCCATCAGACAGGTGAGGGTGAGGGAGGAGGTCTGGGGTCACAGGTCACCACAGGACACACATGAGTCACTGCAGATCCTGTTGTCTATGGCTGATGAGGCTGAACATGCAGCTTTGGAGCCCTCTAGGGGCTACAGGGCCCTAAGCATTTGTCTAGTTTGCCTATAGCAAGAAACAGCCCTGTGCTCACAAAAACAATGCCGAACATGCCTTCACAGTAGCTTAAGACTAATCAGCTAAAAATGTAATGACACATAATGTAACCAAAACTTAATTTACAGTTCTGTACATGCTTGGTGCGATTTGACCCAATGTTCCTCTGGTTTTGAACATTGGGTCTGTTAGGGTCCACTAATTTTGTTGCCCGCATGCGTGGCAGAAATCCCACCTCAGCTGACACGCGCCGGTTACCGTGGGGTTTCTGGGAGACCCTCTGACTCGCCTGTGCATTAGACTCCTGTGTTTCAAGATGGGTCAGGTGGGTTGCCTACATCGCAGCTGACCTCTGGCGTCTGTTGTATGTGGGCCACTCCCTGCCCTGGCGAGGGGGTTAGTGTGCCAGGGGAGAGAAGGTGCAGCGAGTCCGGGCAGAGGGCGCTGTAGAGCTTCCCACCAGAGCCATGAGCCACCTTTACTCCCAGACCTTTCCTGGCCGACCTGACGGAGGCACAAGCCAGACCCAGGTGGAGGTCCATGAGGGCTCCTCCGAGCAGCGGCTGACCCTGAGGTTGAATCCCTCACACGGACTGCACAGACCCCTCCTGGTTACCTCTCAATGATTTCACGTCCTCTTGAACTCTCTGTTCAAAGTTCTGTTCGCCCTTCCCTTCAGGACTATCGGTCTGGTGTCAGTATTTAGCCTCAGATGGAGTTTCCCACCCACTTTGTACTGCATTCATAAACAACCTGTCTCTTGGAAGACCAGACCAGACCCAGCATGATGACACATTGCTAAGCAGTGGTCCATACACCACATTTCCCCCACCCGCTCATGGGACAGGGATTTGGTGCTGGACTCTTCACTCACTTTTCCTCTGTTTAGTAATATGATTACAGTTGGGAATGAGGGTCATAACATCCAACACAAGCTTTTTTCTGTAAGAACCCCCTGCCCGCTTTTAAATTTTTTATTTTTTTTTATAAATCGCACCCTGTGTACATGTACTATTGTCTATTAACAAATAAGCTCTCCAGGAGAAACTAGCAGTGGGTAAAGTGAGTATATGTTGTCTTCTGACCAACAAGGACAAAGTAAAGCTGCAGATAAGTTTCTCCCTAACCAACCCACATCCACACGAATCTACTCATTCCCCTCTAGCCCACTCTGATTGGACCTCCCATTCTGTCAAAGGAATCAGTGCTGCATGAATCCCATCACCTCCTCCTCCTCCTCATCTGGGCCTCCTGGGGCTCATCCAGGCCTGGTGTATCTCTGTTGGAGGGGGAGGAGGAGCTCTGCGGCCATAAAAAGGTAAAGGAGCCATTACCAGGCGCCTCGGGGAGGCATCGCCATCAAATGACCTGGAACACGTTTAAGGCAGAGTCTCAGCTGAATTCCACAGACAGCTGCTGTTGAACAAATCCTTCACCACGAGGGGTGGACGATGTGAAACGCTGCGTGTGATAATCTGTGTTTGTAGTGTGGCTGGAGGTGTTTGTGCGTCTGTACAGCTCAAAGTGTGAAGGGTAAAAATACACAGCCAATAGGTAAAGGTAAGATGTGTTTCTGTACTTTCCCACAGTCAGTGTTGCCCAAAAAACAACAAGAAGTCGCTATTGGGTCTGAAAAGTCACTATAAGTCGCGAGATTGTGTCATGATGTCATAAATGACGTAACCACGCCCATATAGCATGTGACGTAATCACATGGTCAGGTGTAATTGTTGTTTTTTTCAGTGCTTCACAATATTTCACCATGGGATGGCGCTGTTTCACCACTTTTCTGTTGGTTTGGTTTAATCACGACACGGTCAAGTGGATTTTTATTAATGTGGCATTAAATATGCTGTGATGTCATCACTAGGTGATGACATCACAGCATCACACACGACACACTGATCTCCAGAAAACCTGTGTGAGGGGGGGTGGGGGGGTGTAAAATACTTCTCTTGGTTAGGTAATCCAACCACATTCATAAGAATTAATTGCTAGTGTGAGTGAACATACCTTTCTTTGCAAAAAACTGTGTAACTAGTTGTCACCCTCATCTTTCCCTTATGTCTTTCTCCCATCTTTCCTTCCATTTTTGAAATCTAGATTTCTTTTCAATTTCAGTGTTTGTGTGCACTGTGCAAACACCTGCAGCACCTCGGCTATAGAGTGATGTGTCATTTAAGACACAGCGCATTTGCCAGAACTGGACTGCACCATTTAGCACGAGGAGGAGGGTTAGATGACAATATGATGAAGAAAAAAGTTATGGAAATTGAAAACCGTGTTTAATTAGCTAATTTTACATGAGAAAATTTTCACCTTCATTACAAAAATCTAAAAAGGGAAACATATATATATATATATATATATATATATATATACACAGTATATATAAAGGGAAAAGGAGGGGGCGAGGGGGGAGGGGGGAGGAAAGGAAGGAGGGGAAGATGGGAAAAAACTAAACTTGTATTTAATTTCCTTTTTTCTCTTCAATTTTTCAACTGGTATTCAATGTTTAATATTTAATTTCATATTCCCTTTTTATATGTATCTTATTTTATCCTATGCCATCCAAGAACTAATGAGCCTATGTCTGCCTGTGTGTGTGTGTGTGTGTGTGTGTATATATAAACCACCACTCCCCCTGGGGGGAGTGGTGGTTTTCCTGACAGTGTCTGCACGGGAGCCATGGACGACAGGATCTGCAGTTTCTCGCCTGTGCCGACCTGTGATCCCGGACCACTGCCCCTGCCTGTCTGGACCAGCCCCCCTTCCTGCATCTATATATGGACGTTCATCTATAGCCTGTCCGTCCATGGGAGTGGATCTCTCCTTCAATGTGGTTCTCCTCGAGATTTCTTCTTTTTCCCACTGGGTTTTGAAGTTTTTTCTTGCCGAGAAGGAGGGTCTAAGGACAGGGGATGCTTGGGACTTTTTTCATTTATCTCTGTAGTTGATTGTGTTTTTGTAAAGCCCTTTGAGACGACTTTGTTGTGATTTAGGGCTTTATAAATAAAATTGAATTGAATTGAATTGAATATTTAAGTATATGTGAGCCGAGTCTTGTTTTGTATGTTCTTGTAAAATTCAATAAAAAATATTTTTTTTATATAATAATCATAATATTTTTTTTAACTATATGATCAGCCATCCCTCCATGGGCTCCTGTCAGTGCTCAGGCCCTTAGAATTTTCCCCACCTGGCAGCGCCCCTGGCTGAAGCTAATCCTGAAGCATACTGTGTACCGATCAGAACTCATATGCAGCACTTCTCTCACCAACAAAAACAGATTATACGATGCAGCAGGGCAATTCATTTATCACTCACAAGATGAGTTTAATAGTTGCCAGATTCAGTGGCTAAGTCACCATAGATGGCCGAATGTCACTAAATCTAGCGACCAACATTGCATAATAATAAACATAAAGGTGTGGGATCAGAGTAAAAGGGACACATATGTTAACCCTACAAACATAATAATCCCATAAATGTAATAGCAGTTGTCTACTAATTTATGAAATTTGTGGCATGGTAAAAAAATACCTTCCTAAAATATAATAAATTGGAAGGCGACTACTATTACATTTATCGGATTATTACGTTAAATGTTGCACATTTTAATTACGCTTGTGGAGAGTTATTACGTGTGTGTTCGGTTAAAAACATTCATGGGGCCCAGCATTTCTGGGGGACACATTGGGACACATAATAATTCTGTGATCGTGTGTGTGATGTTATGACCCTGGGCTCATAATTTGTGTTTTGTATTTATATTTTGTGCATTCTGTAAGGGAAATCTTTTTTTTTTCTTTCAAAAATATCCTTTTATTTAATTTTGTCTTTTGATTGATTGGTTGATTATTTTCATTTAATTTAATTTTCTAATTTAATTTAATTTTCTTTTTTTGGGGGGGGGGGGTCTTTGAATATGACGATGAGGAAGATAAAATATATGAAAAAACTTAAACCAAAATGAAAAGTAAAGTAAAAGTAAACATTTAGGAATATATTGTCTATTTTTAAATTTAATTAATTAACATGTTTCTTAAACAATTTTAGTATTATTATTCGTTTTGTGATTTTTAATTAATTAATTCATTTCATTTATTTATTTAAACATGTAATTTATTAAAATATGTGTTCATTGTAAATACCAATGCCTACTTTATCTACAAGTCAAGATTACAAACTTGGTCCTCATGAGACATGGGTACACTGTAGATTTTGCAGTGTTAATTTGGAGACAATGGGACCAAATACACTCTAGAAGAAGTTAAATAAACTCTCTAAGTGTTGATTTAACACTGCAAAATGTACTGTGTACTAATATGCTATCCTTATGAGGACATTGATCTGTTTACACAGTCACACCATGGGGACCTCTGACACCACAGAGAATAAAATTCTGGTCCCCATGAATTTTTTTTAAATAATGATTATTTTTATTTTATTTATAAAAAAAACAAAACAAAGATAAAGGCACTCACTACCCAATGGCTATTTGATTACAAACTTGGTCCTCATGAGGCACGGAAACCAGTACATATATATATATATATATATATATATATATATATATATATATATATATATATATATATATATATATGTATATATATATATATATATATATATATATATATATATACATATATATATATATATATATATATATATATATATATATATATATATATATATATACATATATATATATACATATATACATATATATATATATATATATATATATATATATATATATATATATATATATATATATATATATGTGTGTGTGTGTGTGTTTGTGCGTGTGTGTGAGAGAGAGACAGACAGTTGACAAATGGACATTTACGACACTAATGGAGTGTGAGAACGTGGATCCAATTATATGAATTGACCATTGTGAGTTCAGCGGCCTCATTATCAACCCCACACCCATGAAAAGCTTAAAAAGCTGTGGGGGGGGGGTCGGTGGGATGGCTTCAGACTGCTAACTCTAAGTTTGACCTTTTCGGCAAAGCAAACCCTGGATTCAAGGGCATCTTTTCTTTTCTCCGTCTGTGCTCATCCATCTTGCATCAGTCTGACCGTCTGTCTTTACTGTACGAAAGGGTTTTTTTTTGTGGGAAACTTTTAAACACTTTCTTCTCCCTAATCCTCGTCTGCTGATTTGAACAGATCTGACATGACATTACTGGTGCAACCTAAGGAGGGAAATCCTTTTATCAGTGCAGCCGAGCGTGATGAATTCAGGACTGATGTGTGTAACGAATCAGGGGATGGCTAGAGGAATTTAGGAGGAAGGATGGATGAAGGAGGCAGGGTGAGGATGAGGAGGATTTGTAGAAGAAGGAGCAGATGACAGGAGCTGGAAAAGTTAAGACAGAAGGAGGACGGAGAAAGAGAAAAAGAAAAAGGATGAAAGAGAACGTTATCAAAGCGGGCATATAAAATATTAGAAGGGAAGATGAGAGAGAAAAGGATGGACGGAGGGAACAATGAGGAGGGAACTAATCAACTCCTGCTCGTCCTGAGCTTCTGTAAAGCTCTGATAGATGCTGGTGGACGGCCAGTGTGTGGGAAATTGCCACCAGCCAATAACCAAATCCTGGTCCATGTTGGCTAGGGAGCTAACTATTGTTTGGATTGTGTTTTGCTAAAAATACGTTTGGACAGGAGAAATATTGAATGGAGATGGAAGTCGCATCAGCCAATATGGCTGCAGGACAAGGAAAGTTAATTTCTCAACTTGCCAGTACACAACAGGGAGAGATGGTTATCCATAAGCTAACAAAGAACAGACCTTTTCTGGGATGAAAAAGGATGTGCTTTTTGTGTGTGTGTGTGTGTGTGTGTGTGTGTGTGTGTGTGTGTGTGTGATATCCTGACTCATGTCATACGGCTGCGTTTCGCTACGCTCACCCTACCATCTGAGTTCAACTTTACTTCAAAATAAAGGAGCCTATCAGTGTCAGTGGGTGGGACTACCTGGTGGCATTGTGTCTGGTGTGACGTAAAGCAGAAGCGACGTCAGTTTAGTCTTTTCAGATACACAACAATAGCAGCGTGTGTTAGGTATCCAAGGGTCCATTCTCTACTCTACAGCATGTTCACTCATTAAAAGTGGTGGCTGTGGCTCACTTGGTAGAGGCGGTAACCCAATGACCAAGAGGTAGGACTGACAGACCTTAGAAACCTACTGGTGTGTGAATGGGTGAATGTGAAGCTAATGTAAAGCACTTTGAGCACCATGAAGGTGGAGACCATTTACCATTTTAAAAGATGAACAGAGGACGACTTTGGAAGCATTTGTTAATGGAAATGATGTTTTCACTCTTCTTCTGAACGGGTTTGGCAAGAGTTTGATCTATCAGATTGTTCCACTGGTGGATAAAGAAATAGTACCAGTGCAGAAGCCCATGGTTATTATGGTACCCCCCCTGGTTGTGTTGGTAGAGGCTGATAAACTAGGGCTGACAGTAATGGAACTGGGAGGAAGAAATGACAATGGATGTTATCAGCTAGTTAGCCCTGAACAATGGCTGAAGGATGAATGTAGAACCATGCTTTCATACGACGTTTACCAGAAGAACTTGGTGGGCATCGTAGTGGATGAGGTATACATCAAGTATAAATGGTAAGTTTAAACCAGTTCTGTTGATGATCTAGACAAACAATTTTTGCTGATTAAGCAGCTTGACGGACAGGTTTTTCAGCTAATCAAATGCAAGGATTTTAGAAAAGGCCCCTCCTTTGAAAATAGATCAGATGCAGAAGCGTCCCAGATGGTGTTGTGAAATACCATCTGGTGACAGTCAGGTTAGGGTTGATAATAATGGATTTTTGTTGATAAGTAGTTAGTTGATAGTTGATAATAATGGATTTGATTTATTAGTGCTTTTTTGGCCACTCAAAGTTTACATTATAACTGGCCCATTATTCATTCACTCATTCACTCTCACATGCTCTATCTGGTGGTGGTAACTTATATGCACACACTGGTCACTTATATAAAGTTTTTATCAGATATGGAAGTAACTAAGTAGAAGTACTACGTTTTTATCTCACGTCACTTTTAACGACTTTATTGATTTAAATTTTGGACATTTTTCTGCGTTTTCCTGCATATTCATCCATCCATAGCAAAAAATGCAGTTCTCATTTTTATTTCATTCCAACTCAGAAGTTGTACTTTTTTTTACTTTCACTTCAGTAAAGGAGTTGAATCAGTACATCTACTTTTACCACAGTATTTGTACAAGTACAAGTAGCTGTATTTCTACTTAAGTAGAGAATGTGAGTACTTTGACCACCTATGGATTTTATATTTCATATTTATTTAATTACATTTTTTATTTTATTTTATTTAAAAAGCGTTTTATTTATTTCTTTTTAAAATGTAAAAATTTAAAAAGCTGCTCTTTTTTTCTGTTTTATTTTATTATAGGACACTGGACCCTGACGACTGGATTTGAGCACCACTGAGTTAATGACAGATTGGAATTTGAAAAAAAAGATCATAATTCTTTTTCTATATCTGAGAATAATCATCAATCCTCTCCCCTTTTGGAGGGGCGGGGTAATAAACTAGTACTACTAATATCAGATTTGTTTCGTTACCTCTCCATCTTTGGACTCCAGTCGCAGCTCGTTCCTGCAGATGGCCTGGATGTCTCCGGCCTCAGCCAGGATCTGGATCCCTTTAGGAGCCTCCATCAGCAAAGAGCGAGTGGGAGACTCCAGTCTGAAGAGAAAGGCAAAGAAAACACGTGTTATTACAGTCTGATCCAACAAAGAGTGCATTCAAACCAAGCCAAAGATATTTACCATATCAGAGCACCTTCAGTTTGTTCTGTTTTTGTTACACAGTCTAATTATAATCTAAGAAAGTATTGTAAAAAAAAAAAAAAAACGCTGAATCAAAAGCAGCAGGTTTATTAAGACTGTTTTAGTGATTTGTCATTCAATCAATCAATCAAACTTTATTTATATAGCACTTTTCATACATGGTGCTTTACATCAGACCCACCCATTATTATCCCGCAATTGTAGGACAAGTTAAAAGATTTACAGAGTTAAAAAGAATAGAATAAACACATAACTAAATAACAGTAATAAAATAATAGTAAATACATACAATAGCAGAATAAAATAATGTTAAGATTAAAATTTAACTAAACACTAAGTTAAAAAGGTAGGTTTGGTGATGGTGAATATTTAAATCACTTTACAACTCATGCTCTGTGACTTTTTTTAATTTGAGTCTTATCTCCTTTTTTTTTTTTAAATGTAAGCTAAGTATTTAATCTTTCAACAACGGCAGTATCTCCGCCGCTGCATTTTACACTTAAGATCATTCAAATTACTGTAAGTCCTGAATGGTTTCAGCTACTATATCCACAGAATTCAATTGTTACCAGTAAGCTGAGATGCTGAACTTTGTGACACAATACAATGGTGGAATTATAGTTTTTTGGACATCCCATTAACTTGTGATATATTATATTAACCCATAAAGACCCAATCATAAACTGGTGATTTAATGAGATAATGATAATAATTTAATGAGATAAAACCTCTCGTCTCATCATCTGAACCCGCTTTATCCTCACTAGGGTCACTGGGTGCCTCAACAAATATTTGGTTTGGCTCTCGCTCTGCACCTTCCACTGAGCTGGCCAATCAGAGAACACCAAGATTGGTCAGAAGCCAAAACCACGGCAGAAATCGGCTTAGATCGGGACTTTTGTGAACGCCGGTATGAGATAACTATGGAGTTTTTTGAGCTGGAAATAATACAAAGCTACTGTGTAGGTGCTGAAAACTCACATTATGAGAGTTAAAACTGACTATAATAGGTGTCCTTTAACACATTTAATGTCTGAAGAAGATACTTTCTAAAAAAAATTGTCGAGTACAAACCAGGGGAATCAAAACCAGCCCACTAGAGGTCCTACTCACGCCCGTGAAATAAATTTCCAAAGTCCAAAAATTGCACTTAATATTAAGGTGGGGAAATGATTCAAATCACAGGGTTGCTTTGGATGAAGTTACACCCAGAAAAAAGACCCAGAGTTAATTTTTGAGATGATATATATATATATATATATATGATTTATCTATATTCATCTAATTATCCTGCCCATTTTGTACTTATGAGAACTCTGTCTGGGTCATATCAAATCTGACGAGCAATACAGCTGAAAGTTCAAATCCACTGAAATTCTCCTTTAATCCACATTAATTTTGACAGTTAATATATTAAGGTGGGGTACAAGATATTTTTTCTGATTCATCTGATTTACCATATTTAACATCAGGGGCAGATATTTTCTTAAAAAAAAAAAAAAAAGTAGAACAGTGTTATCGGGCTACTCGGTTCTGCCAATGACATGTCCTTTATACAATGTTAAAAAAAAAAAAAGCCGCGCATGCAATATTTCACTACATCACATTTGGTTTTGATTACAGGAGACACTGACTTTAACTAAGTAAGTACTTCAGTGGTTAATAATGCTTCAGCTGGAACAAGTTATTTAATCTGATGCAGTAAGTGTCCTCTCATGTCATGTTTAACAGATTGGACACAACCAGGATGGATCATTATGACAGAATACTTTAGGGACATAATTTTATACAAACATTAGCCTCCAAAATTCCAGAGTCTAATTTGTGATGATGAAGAGTTGATGCAACGATCTGATCATCATCATCATAATCAATAATCAAAATTTAACCCTTTGTTGGTCAGCTCAACCGTTTGGTAGAGGTAAATGTGAACCCTGATATCTAATCTAAATTAAAGTCCTTTGACACCAATGCACAAAAACACCACTGGGTGGCACTGTTAATGATATATTCAGGTCATGCTAGTATACCACCAAGGAAGAAAACAATAACCGTGTCAACATCTCTGCTATGATCTTTTCTTTTGGACACAAAATTGCAGGGAAGTTCGATTTTTTTTATTTTATTAACTTTTATAGAGTCTATTTTACATAAATAATCCTCATTATGTTTTAGAAATACTTTGGTATTCATGTAATGTTTTGAAAACATGCTCAACCAAATGGTAGAAATGATAGTAAAAGGTCATGAATTGCTAATGCTAATCACTAATGATACAAACACAAAGAGTTAATACATCTAGTTTGAACCAAGTCACAACTTATGTTGGTGAGATTGGTGAAAGAATCATGTTTGAGTTTTAATACTTTAGTTCAATGTAGGGTCAGTAAAAAAAAAAAATAAAATAAAAAATAAAATATATATATATATATATATATATATATATATATATATATATATATATATATATATATATATATATATATATATATATATATATATATATATATGTTTTATGTGAGGTGGAAAAAGCAAAAAAAAAAAAAAAATTATTGTGATTTTTGTAGCGTGACCAACAAAGGGTGAATACAAGTATGGATGGAAAAAAATACAATGAACCTTATTGTGACACCACATAAGTATTATGTAGCAAAAAAAATCAAAGTAAATGTCTCTTGTAATCAAAACTAAAGGTGTTGCAGTCAAATAATAATAATAATGGATTAGATTTATATAGCGCTTTTCAAGGCACCCAAAGCGCTTCATATTAGTGTTCCATTATTCATTCACTCTCACATGCTCCCTCTGGTGGTAGTAAACTACATATGTAGCCACAGTTGCACTGGGGCAGACTGACAGAAGCGTGGCTGCCATTTCACGCCTACGGCCCCTCTGACCACCACCCAACATTCATACTCATTCATACACCAGTATGAGTGACACTGGAGACAAGGAGGGTGAAGTGTCTTGCCCAAGGACACAACAGACTGACTAGGACAGAGCAGGAATCTAACCGCCAACCCTTTGGTTAATGGACGAGCCATGGCTGGCCATATAATATAATAATGCATGTGTGACAGGTTTTTTTGGACGGGCAGTGTATATGTTTCAAAGAGTTGGCTACACTATCTGCCCCCCCCCCCCACACACACACACACACACACACTTGAAAATATCACTGGTTTACATCCAGGTGTGAGCAGTAAGAAAATGAGCGATCTTCATCTTCACTTGCCCAAAATGTCCTCACTCTTTGTGTTTAAAGCTGAAATCGGTCGTTGCAAAGATGAAGCTCCAGTAAAACATGCAGCCACATCAAAGCGCTGCAGCGTGAATGGAGTGCAAATTGAGTGGATCTGACACTTGGACGCTGTAGCCCACCTGCATGCCTCGGCTGCTCACAAACCTCTATGTGAGGATTAAAAAATCAGCCCACTCTTTTTCCCATCTTGACAAAACCACTCAGACACATGAGCTGATCCTTACAGAAAAGCACCAAAGGTGTCAAAATGCTTCAGTAGACTTGGACCCTCACAGGAGCTCTCTGTAGACCTGCTGTCGTCCTGTCACCATGGCAGCTATGGAGAAAGTACAGGCTATTTTTTATCCACAGGGAACGCTTCCATTGATATCACAAACACAAGGATCTGCAGCTTTTATCCTGAGCTGGAGGGAAGCATTTAAGGTATGTTTTTATGTACATGACATCCATCTGAAGCTCTAGTGTCAGATATGGAGTATTTGGTTGGACCGCCTGTGGCTTTAATTATGGCACACGTTCGCTGTGGTTATTGTTCTGTTAAGCTTCTGTGATGTCACGTGATTTACTTCCATCCACTGTTGCATTTGTTTTTACACCAACATTCTGTTTTAATGTTGGAAGAGTCTAAGGTCAAACAACTAAGGTTCCCAAGGGGGTTCAGGTCTGGGTTCTGTGGTTCAGGTCTGGACTCTGCAGTTCAGGTCTGGGTTCTGTGGTTCAGGTCTGGACTCTATTGTTCAGGTCTGGGTTCTGCAGTTCAGGTTTGGACTCTATTGTTCAGGTCTTGAATTCAGATCTGGGATTCAAGTCTGGACTCTGGGTTCAGCAGTTCAGGTCTGAGTTCTGTGGTTCAGGTCTGGCCTGTATCATTCAGGTCTTGGTTTCAGATCTGGGATTCAAGTCTGGACTCTGTGGTTCTGGTCTGGGTTCAGCAGTTGAGGTCTGGGTTCTGCGGTTCAGGTCTGGGTCCTGTGGTTGAGGTCTGGCCTCTATCATTAAGGTCTTGGATTCAAGTCTGGACATTGTGGTTCTGGTCCAAATCTTACCAGCTGTATTTTCTTTTTTCTAGTCCAAATATCTAATCACAGTTTTACAAATGTTACAAAGATCATTTTCAATTGTTCCATTGGTAGTATTAATTCATTATTTTTTATTTAAATTTTTAAATTTTTTAAATTTTACTTGCATTTTTTCCAAACAGGAAAAAATGCTCCTCTAAAAACAAGTGAAATAAAAAAAAAATGAATGAATTAATACAATATTATCACTGGAAAAAATAAATAATGATGAATTACTTAGAAAAGGGGAGACAAAGAAATACATATGAGAACTGACACTAAAGTCATACTAGGTCTTTAGTCAGGGATAATGTATTACCCATGCGTGACTATCAGAAAAATATTTCCCAACAGGGCCGAACAGCACGATATTGTTCTGCCCCGAAGGGAAATATTTTTCAATTGTCACGCGTGGGTAATACATTATCCCGCTTATTCTATGGGTTATTACGGTTTATTTTGAGACAAGACAGACAATTGAATATTTGCCGAACTACCTGTGGAGTGATATGGTACCGTGAATATGAAGTGATAAAAGTCGTTGCCATTGGCAGTGGGCGTTAACGGCGCAGTTATTGAAAAAAACCTGCCCTCAGAACGCTGGGAACAGCTATTCAAAGTCAATATCTATCTATCTATCTATCTATCTATCTATCTATCTATCTATCTATCTATCTATCTATCTATCTATCTATCTATCTATCTATCTATCTATCTATCTATCTATCTATCTATCTATCTATCTATCTATCTATCTATCTATCTATCTATCTATCTATCTATCTATCAAAAAGTCAACTCACACAGAGAAACAGTAAAGTTATTATTATTATTATTATTATTATTATTATTATTATTATTATTATTATTATTATTATTATTATTATTATTATTATTATTATTATTATTATTATTATTATTATTATATAGTTGGTGTTTCAGCCATGCTAAAGTGAGTTACAGGTTACAATAATTCTTTCATACTGGTCCCTGAAAAGCAGGATCTCTGCAGGTTTTACTCTCCTTTATTGACAATGACATGTATAGTGTATAAAATATTACCCAGGTCTTCAACACTTTCAATATTGCAGACCTTTATCTAATTACATTTCAAGCTTTCAGACACTGATTTTCAATCTTCTGAATCTAGGGATGATATATATTCGAGTCATATAAAGGCTTTAGGTTATGAGATGGATATAATGTTATATATTGAAATCTAAAGTTTTGAAAGGTTGGAATAACTTTGGAGCTTGAGTTTGGAAACTAATAATAATAAAAAAAAAATCATAAAAGAAAAATTTAAGCCAAGTTTTGAAGGCTTACATAATGTTTTGATTGAAGAAACCCAAATCTCTGCAGACAATACCTTGAGTTTTCATTTCTTAACAAGTCCTTTTATATTGTTTCAGTTTTTAAACTTGTCACTGTTTTCCGTCTGTGTATTTCTTTATTTCCCAGGTTCGGAAAACTAGTGCACATATGTTGGGGTTTTCAAAAGTTTTTAAAAAGACTAATCTTTGTTGTAAAACTTGTGGAAATGTACATTTGCAACTGATTTAATTTGTAGCGTCCTTTTGTTATAAGTCTGCCCGACATATTGCAAACTTGAAAGTTGATTTCTCGGCGCTCAGGTTGAAAATGCTGTAACAGATGGTCTAAAAAAAAAGAGGGAAAAAAAAGGAAGCAGCAGCACAGAATATGTGAACAGGAAGCCGGGGTCACTTACTAATGTCCCAAAAAAACAGATGAAAACTTGACCAATGACTTTGGCTCAACTTCAGTCACTGAGGCTATGTTTATATGGGACGATGAAAACACAGGACGCATAAGTGGCGTCTCGTTTTCAACTTTTCATCAGGACTTTTCAGAAGGAAAGGCCAGTCAAATGTATTTGTATAGCATATTTCATGTACAGGACAATTCATGGTGCTTTACATAAAACATATAAGACAATTAAAATGATAATGATGCATTAAAAGACAGTTTAGGGTCAAAACAGTCCAAACTATTCCACAAAGAGCCGGTGTGGCTGCAGTTTTTGTTCCAACCAACCAAGAACACATAGTTTGACCAATGGTAAATGGTAAATGTTCTGCATTTATATAGTTCTTTTCCACCTTCATGGTGCTCAAAGCTCTTTACATTAGTCTCACATTCACCCATTCACACACACACTCATGCAGCAGTAGGTTTTCTAAGCTTCTGTCAGTCCTACTGGGAGACTAAGTCAGGGTTCAGTGTCTTTCCCAAGGACACTTCAACATGTGGACAGTCAGAGCTGGGACGCCAACCACCAACCACCAACCTCTCGGTCATTGGGTGACCCACTCTACCAACTGAGCCACAGCCGCCCCATACAATCAACTCTGAAGACTCAGATCAGTTGATCAATAGAGTCCAGTCTGGTGTTCTCCTGCTTGGTCGAAACAAAAACCTGCAGCCTTTTCTATACAATAACCTAACTAACACTAATGTCAAGTGATTTTCATCATGCAAATTCTTATGTGTTTTTCATTGTGTGTTTTTAAAAAAAATGAAAATCCATCCATAACTTTTTGAGTAATGTCGCTGACAAACCGACAGACAAACAAACAAACTCCAGCGAAAACATAACCTCCTTGGCGGACCTCTCTTCATTCAAAGGGAGGAGTGCTTTTCTAGTATCTTAGTGTCATTTTTGCATTTTGTAAATTTATCCAAAGGGTTAGATTTGACCCCCGGGATGCATGTTTGACACCTCTGAGTTAGGGCTACATTTAAAGAAATGGTGATAAATCGCTTAGTAAAGGTTAAATACAGAGTTAAAGTCAGCACATAAATAGCCCTAAACTGTTCAGGGTATATTTAACACCCATGTGTAATTGTGTGAAATAAGCTGTGGGCCTTTCAAACATGACTCCACTCATAGTCTGATGACATTCATGGACTGAACTAGCCACAGATGAACTGTAAAAGCAAATACAATAAAACCTTTAAAGTTGCAGGAACACACATAAATACAGAGAAGCTTTTACTGCATTTTATTCTACAACAAAACCATAAGTGCATGAATCCACAAGTATCTTATAAAATCAAGGTATAATGTTTATGTCAAGGCTTTTTTTTTTAATACCTGCACAAGGAAAAACAAAGCAGTACATTTAACTTTTTCAAAAGGAATCCTATTTTTCTTCCTCCTCCTCCTCCTCGTCCTCCATGCATTTTCCACTACTGCATTTATCTTACTTCCTATAATGATGTCGTACGTGATGAAAAACTGTTAGAAGCTGTGTGGATCAGCAAGAACTAATCACTACCATCTATTTTGGGACTGTCCAAAAAAATACAGTCATTCTGTAAGAAAATCTACTTATGTTTGGAATAAGACCAAAATCCCATTTGATGTTTTGGTAACACTTTACATTATGGATCACTAATAAGGTGGTAATTCTATGGTCATTTGAATGTAATTTCATGGTAACAATGTCTTATTTCAAGTAATTTCCATGCAGTTTCCAGTGCAATTACTCAGCAGTTTCTAGGTAATAAGCGATATAAACAGCTTACATTTGAAGTATAAGAAAATGGTGACTATTTGAAATTATTCTGTAGTTATTGAAATGATTTACTTATTGTTTTTTTGTTTAATTAACTGAAAAACAAGGAGAAAATATCCAGGAAAATACCTTCAGAAAAAGTGTGCCCAGATCAAGGTTATAGATTAAAGGCCTTTTGCAGTCCAGAGGTCACATGACTCAGACACTATTGAACAAAAAAAAACTGTAATTTTAGTAGTAAAAAAAAAACAAAAACTAGAAAAGCACTGCAAAAGCAGACCCCCCCCCCCCCAGGATCACCACCAAAATCTAATTATTTCTAGATCTCCCCATTACCAACCTACCCTGAAAATGTCATCAAAATCCTTCCATAGGTTTTTGAGTTAACTAACTAATAGACAGACTGGTAAAAACATAAGCTCCTTAGTGGAGGTAAAAAGCAGGGGTGGAAGTAACTAAGTAGAAGTATTTCTTTTACTTTCCTTAAGTACAGTTTTTAGGTATCTGTACTTTACTTGAGTATTTATTTTTCTGGCAATTTATTAATTATTCTCCCTACATTTTTGTATAAACATCTGTACTTTATACTTCTTACATTTTCAGAATAGACTTTTTCAAACAAGACAAATGTGACTGTATGAAAAATAAGTCATGAATCAGAAGGTAGGTGTCCACTCCTCAAGCCTCAAAACAAATTTTAACATCTGTTTTTTAACATTTTTTTTAACATATCTTAACATTTTTGTGTATTTTCAACATCTTTTTAAATCCATTTTTATATCTCTGTATGTTTTTAACATCTTTGTGTGTTTTCACCATTTTTTTAATTTTTTTTTTTACAAATTATAACATCCATGTATGTTTTCTAATTTCTCTTTAACACATCTTAACATTTTTGTGTTTTTAATAGTTTTTAAGTATACATCTGTGTATATATTTTAAATATGTGTATTTTTGCCCCTGTACCGTATGTGTACCATAATTAGCTAACCACATGTGTACAAGTATTTTTTTTCCTTTTTTATTCACTTTTACTTCTTTTTCATACCTCTTCTAAAGTCCTCCGGTGCCCCCCAGGGGTGGCCCCCCCTCAGTATTTGAAAACCACAGTTTTAGGATATGTTTACAAAATATAACCAAAAAAAGGAAGATTTACTTTAAGAATAATTACCCATATTTAGTTTTTATTCCAAACATAACTTTTATGGAAAATTATCTTAAATTACAAACATTACTATAGTTTTCTAGCTTTTTCTTCTTTTTTATGGACATAATATAGGAAGGATCTAAGTTTCTCTGTTGTAAAATGTCTTTCCAAATATAAATCATTTAAAAATCCATTAAATTATACATAAAAAAAAAAAGAAAACAGGAGAGACAGCAGCTGATAAAGCGACAAAGAAAACATATCCACTGATTAAAGAGTGACCAAGATTCCAAATTAAAACTTTAATCTCCTCTGTGGTATCCCCTGCTCTCCGGCCCCATAGAGGGTTAAGCTTTAACACATATTAATTACAAAGTGTGTAAAGTGGTGATTAATTGAATTCATATCATTTAATACTACATATCAGAGGTTGGTTTGATTTTCTAAAGCATGCTGAGTCTTTATAGTGTGACACTTCCAACAATAGGTCTATTAAAACTGCATTACTTTGCAAGAATTATCGTTTAAAAGCATCTCTGGTGACTGTTTGTGTTTATGTGTGTCGTTGCCTGTATGAACAACGCTGGCACAACTTATGAGTGTTCCCGCAAAACTGATGTCACCGCAGGGAAAATAAAAACAGATTAAAGCCAACACAATTTAAAACCGTTTTATCTGGACATTAAGTGAACATGGATCAGACTTTAATCTTACTCTGTGCAAAACAAGAGAGTAAAAATTGATCCCATGGAGGTTGTGGTGAGAATATAGAGAAGCATCAGACTGAAGGAGCTCAGATTGGATGACAGTACCCAAGGTTGTTTATACACACACACAAATATATATATATATATATATATATACATATATATATATATATATATATATATATATATATATATATATATATATATATATATATATATATATATATGTATATATAAAAAAAAAATAAAAAATTCCTCTCGCCCCACGTGGGCGGTGTCTCCTTCAGGCTCGGGTCCTCTACCAGAGGCCTGGGAGCCTGAGGGTTCTGCGCAGGATCTTAGCTGTTCCTAGCAATGCGCTCTTTTGTACAGAGATCTCTGATGTTGTTCCTGGTATCTGCTGGAGCCATTCTCCCAGCTTGGGGGTCACTGCCCCTAATGCTCCGATCACTACTGGTACCACCATTCCCTTCACACTCCACATTTTCTCTAACTCCTCTTTCAGCCCTTGGTATTTCTCAAGCTTCTCATGTTCTTTCTTTCTGATGTTGCTATCACTGGGGACTGCTACATCTATCACCACCACTGTCTTCTCATGTTTATCCACCACCACGATGTCAGGCTGATTGGCCATCACCATCTTGTCAGTCTGGATCTGGAAGTCCCACAGGATCTTGGCCTGTTTGTTCTCTGTCACCTTTGGGGGGTTCTCCCATCTTGACCCTGGGACCTCCAGTCCATACTCTTTACAGATGTTCCTGTACAGTATGCCCACTACCTGGTTATGCCTCTCCATGTATGCCTTGCCTGCCAGCATCTTACACCCTGCTGTGATGTGCTGGACTGTTTCAGGGGCTTCTCTACACAGCCTACACCTGGGGTCCTGTCTGATGTGGTAGACCCCGGCCTCTATTGCTCTGGTGTTCAGGGTTTGTTCTTGTGCAGCCATGAGTAGCGCCTCTGTGCTGTCCTTTAGTCCAGCCTTTTCCAGCCACTGGTATGTCTTTTCCATATCAGCCACTTCCTCAATTTGTCGATGGTACACGCCATGCAAGGGTTTGTCCCTCCATGATAGCCCCTCTGGTTCCTCGACCTTACTGGGCTTTTGTTGCCTGAGGCATTCACTTAGCAGTTGGTCATTGGGGGCCATTTTCTTGATGTATTCCTGGAGGTTCGCCGTTTCCTCCTGGACAGTAGTTCTGACACTTACTAGTCCTCGGCCCCCTTCCTTTCGCTTAGTGTACAGCCTCAGGACACTGGACTTGGGGTGGAACCCTCCATGCATGGTAAGGAGTTTCCTTGTCTTGATATCAGTGGCTTGTATCTCTTCCAGTGGCCAGGATATTATCCCAGCTGGGTATCTGATTACTGGCAGGGCATAGGTGTTAATGGCCTGGATCTTATTTTTGCTGTTCAGCTGACTTTTCAGGACCTGTCTTACCCTCTGTAGGTATTTGGCTGTGGCTGACTTCCGAGCTGCCTCCTCATGATTACCATTTGTCTGTGGGATCCCTAGGTATTTGTAACTTTCCTGCACATCTGTGATATTCCCTTCAGGTAGGTCAACCCCTTCAGTTGTGATCACCTTTCCTCTTCTAGATATCATCCGCCCACATTTATCTAGTCCGAATGACATCCCAATGTCTTTGCTGTAGATCCGGGTGAGGTGAATTAGGGAATCAATGTCACGCTCATTCTTGGCATACAGCTTGATGTCATCCATGTAGAGGAGGTGGTTGATGGATGTTCCACTTCGGAACTGGTATCCGAAGCCACTCTTTGAGATGAAACCCTCTGTAGGTATTTGGCTGTGGCTGACTTCCGAGCTGCCTCCTCATGATTACCATTTGTCTGTGGGATCCCTAGGTATATATATATATCATGTATATATCAGTCACAGCATACCGCTGCAGAACAGAGGAAATGCGCCTGGTGGGGGACAAGCCAGAAACGGGGGGAGGTCCCACGAGGGGATCCTCCCACTACGGACCCCGACCTGCTGAGGGATTCAAAATTCTATTTACGAAAGGAAACTGAAACCTCTGAGACATAAATACAGTACATTACTATACGTAATGTATGTAAATACATCACGTACGTACTGTACGTAGCATCCCATTGGCTATGAGGGAGCTACCCATGATGCTTTTCCTTACTATTTGACCCTCATTCATCAGCAACACAGTCACTTTAACAGTAATTTCTCCACTTACATAAGTGCTTTTAGGATCAAAACTTCAGTCGAATGGTGCAAGAAGAGTATATGACCAACAGACTATCATCAGTTTAAGAAAAATTGTTAAAAACTTGGACTCTGTAGACCGTTCTACAGAACCTCGGTCTGCTACACCGGTCACATCCAGCGTCCTACAGCAGAGTCTCCCCCCACAGAGGACGCCTCGGGAGACATCAGAGGCGGCATGAGAAGAGGCAGAAGCTTGGCTGTTGTGGTGGATTTACAGCTAAGCTAAGAGCTAACCTGTTCCGACTGCTGCTTCCATCAGTTCTGTTCGCCAACGTACGCTCACTGGAAAATAAACTGGACTACCTGAAGCTGGATTTAAACACCAAACATAATAAATGGTAAATGGACTGTGCTTATATAGTGCTTTTCCACCTTCATGGTGCTCAAAGCGCTTTACATTAGCCTCACATTCACCCATTCACACACACACTCATACACCAGTAGGTTTCTAAGGTCTAAGGTCAGTCCTACTGGGGGCCTAAGTCAGGGTTCAGTGTCTTGCCCAAGGACACTTCGACATGTGGACAGCCAGAGCTGGGACGTGAACCGCCAACCTCTCGGTCATTGGGTGACCCACTCCACCAACTGAGCCACAGCCGCTCGACTAATACACCAGACTGTTGCATCGTCACCCAGACGTGGCTCAACTCTTCTGTCCCAGACAGCACCATTAGTCTGGATGTGCTAACAATATTCAGGTCTGAGAGAAGCCATGCTCTCGCAGGTAATACCTGGGGGGCGTTTGTATCTACACTAACAACAGCTGGTGTTAGCCTGGACAGCTAATATCTAAATCTACATTTTCTTTTAATACATATTTCATACAAAATCTGTACATTTTTATAATTTTTAAAGCGTTTGAGGGGTAGTATTGGGGGCCTTGGAACGAATTAGGCCTTTTACATGTAAAATGCGACTATTTTATGAAAAATTCAGAAAACACTTCTGTAACCAGAGATGTATAGTAACAAAGTACAACTACTTAAGTACTGTACTTAAGTAGTGAAATGCAGTATCTGTACTTTTTTGGAGTATAATTTTTTTCGCCTACTTCTACTTCTACTGCACTAAGCTTAAAAAAAAAAAATTAAAACTTTTACTCCGATACTTTTTATGTGCCGAATCGTTACTCGTTACTCTTATTGAAATAGTTCGGAACCATACCAAACCCATAGCATATCAATGCCAGAGCGATAGATGGCTCTGTCACCTGGTTTGATGATGGTGTCTCATCATTGGACGAGTCAGCGATCAAACACTACATAATAAGACTGCACGCTCTAATCGGCCTTTTGGTTAAGAGACAAACCCGAGTAAGTTAACCTGGAGGCAGTGGTCAACCTGCCGATGGAAGAGCCCTTTGGCATTGTGAGAAGGATGTTTCTGGACTGTTCTATTGTAAGGTTGACCATTAGGCTTGACTTGCCCAGGTTTGTCTCTTGGCCATATTCTTGGAATACTCTGGCCTTTGAAAGCTTTAGTTTTTTCATGAACACTTGTAAGTGAACTGGTATGTCCTTGTACTACTGCTGCCTCAGCTGAAGTTGTACCTTTCATATTAAATATATAAATGTGTTAAAACTTGTGGCTGCTTTCATTTAGTATAGGTCTACACAGTACTTTTACATTTTACTTTTACTTTCAGTACTTAAGTAGTATTTTTTTCATTACTTCTACTTGTAATTTTACTTCTACTTTTACTTTCAGTACTTGAGTAGAATTTTTTTTACATACATCTACTTGCAATACTTAAGTACAATTTTCTTTGGATACTTTAGTACTTTCACTTGAGTATGATGCTTGAAGAACACTTCAACTTTTACTCAAGTCAGTTTTTTGATGTAGTACTTGTACTTCTACTCCACTCCTCTAGTCCAGTACTTTATACATCTCTGTCTGTAACACATTACATTACGTTACAGCTTGAATTATATGCCGGGTGGGCATATTTTGGGGCCAGTTCCACGCTGTTTGGAGCATTCGTCCCAATTGGACGTCAGGTTTTGTACACATGTCACGGAAATCGTGCAATAACTTCTTTAGAGTAGAAGGAAACCACATTGCAGGATTACAGCATAAACACTATAGCTCATGTTTTGTAACTTTGCTGAGGTTTGCAGTTTGACATCCGACATTATAACATCGTATGTATGTAGAAAAACACAGATTGGCATAATAGGTCTCCTTTAATTTTACTGCAAAAAATGTCAGTGTTCAATGGCTTTTAACATTAAAAACCTGATGAAACAGATTTGCTTCCATGAACCCGCTTTATCCTCACTAGGGTACACCAGGCTACAATAGGCGAAGGCGGGGTCCACCCTATATGAGTCCTTCCATAGAGTTTCTGTGCATATATTTTCGATACTGAGCAGACATCGTGTCCATGTTTTCGGCGCCATGTGGTGTTGATCATATTCAGATTGACACCAGTTCATGGTGTGCATGACAATGTTGCTCTTTTTCTTTTTCTTCTTCCAAAGACTTGGGACAAAAAGTAGGAGAAAGTTTCCAACAGCAACTTTGAGAAATTCATTGCCTGTAGAAAGGAAATAAACTCTGACTCCTTCTTCTTCCCAAAGCCTCCTTCCTGATTCATCTTCTCACTTCCTCCTAGGTTGCTCCTCAGGGTGTCGAACCATGTAATACTACTCTCTCAGGGTTATAGCCTTATTCATTTCCTGTTCACCATCCTTGCAAATTGAAAAAAAAATCTCCCTTTTTTCCCATTTCTGTCACGTTTCCTCCACTCGCATTGTAATAAATACATGCATCAAATAAAGAATCGCACAATCCCATATTAATACCGAGGCCTTAGACGCTCAAAGTGTCGCCGTTTGACTACTTAATACCACATGTTGTGTTCGTTTTCCCTTGTGTGCTTTTATTTTTATGACTTTTACCGCCTCATTTCCCTGCAGCGATCAATAATGTTTCATCTTTTTCTTGGCTTTTCCTTCCCCTTCTGTACATCCTTACTATGTCTTCTCTCTCTGCAGCTCATAGTATCTACAACTCGGATCAAAGGTTAATAACTTTTCACGCTTGCTCCTCATATCGCCCGCCTCCAGATAAAAACGGAAATGATGCATGCTTTTTGACATGAAAGAAATTGTGAACCTGTACATTCTAAAGAAGAAAAAAAAGCATTAAAAAAAAACCTGTGGGCACTTTTTTATCTTCTGGTTTTTCCCCCTTTTTTCTCCATTTGTGATGGTTTTGTCCTTGGCGACAACAGGGTTTTTTTTAGTTTTTTTTTTTTTTTTTACATCTGTCGCCGTTTCTTCTGAACGATGTGGTCGGAGCAGCTCAGTGTTATAAATATATAAGTGGTGCAGAGTTAAAGCCAGCACCCTGTCCTGCCACGCACAAAATCATAGGTTAAGTGGCAATTTTGGCCTGTGTGAGTGCAGCTGATTGCTTCGCAGGGTTTCGTGAAAAGCCAAGCGGACAGCGACAACACTATGCCGGGGGGACAGGCCACCGTCTCAATTACAGATCTGAAGGTGTGGAGGATAACCGGAGGGGGGAAAAGAGGGAATAAAAGCAGGAAGCGAGAAGGGGAGGCAGGAGGAGGGAATAAATGGATTAAAAAAACAAGAACATTTGACCTTAACTTTGTACTTTTCCAAAGATCATTCTTGGACTATGTATGGAGGACTGAACCTTCCATAATTAAACATAGAAAAAGGGCTTAATGAATTGATACTTTTCCGTCTTTCATTTTCATCCCTGCATTTATTTCTGCATTGTTTTCTATTAACATTTTCTTCAGTATTTACATTTTGTTTTCCCTTTATTTATTTCTGTATCTTTCAGTCACATATTTATTTCTGTCACGTATTATGAAATGAATAGCTGACAGAAAAAAAAAAATGTGATACAGAAATAAATAGAGGAAAACATTTAAAAGTCGGAATACTGATGAAAATGTAAATAGAAAACAATGCAGAAACTAGTATTCAGAGAATGCCTAATCTCGCTCCTATTTTGTGCCAATCTCAAGTTGCTATGACAACCCGTTCTTAAATTACAACTAATAATGTGATATTGACCTTTCTGCTAAATACAACCTTGACCTTTGAACTTTTTGCAATATTGATAATTTCATTATATTTATATATGCGTCAGTGTGTGTAATATTATGATAATATATCCAGTATTGATTAAGTTATAGTGTGATATGTTTATGCTTGACACACAAACAGAAACTGTGGCCTGACCCATGGATGTATAATCAGAACATGTCCTGGCCATAGTTGACGGTGCGTGTGACTGTGCATTAGACGGCATCAACACCACCACCTGCTGTTGTGGCATGCAAACTATAGAACAGTTCTAGAAACATGCACTGGCATTTGTGAATCAATCCTAAATCCTGCGGAGGTGAATCTGTAAGGTACAAAGTTACTGCCAAAAGCCATGTGACGGTAGCGGGCCAATTGTTTCTCTTTGTTTTGTTTTTTTTTCATTTTGTGGAGGTGTCATGAATAAACAGCTGACAGAAATAAATAGAGGAGAATATGTAAAAAGGGGAATATTGAAAAAAATATATGCTGGGATACAAATGAAAGAAAGTAAAATATGAATAAGAATAAAATAGATAAATAAATATACATATGTAAATGGATTAATCAAGAAACCAATGCAGAAATCAAAAAAGAAAAATATAATTAAAATATAATTAAATCATGACTAAATAATTTTATCAAGTCATTTTCATATTTCTTTTCAAGTTTTTTAATTATGGCAAATTCAGTCGTCCCTAACTATGATATTTCAAAATGCTAATGATGTAGTTTTGTCATGTATTTTCTACACTAGAATGAGGAATGTGAAGGTCTTAATTACCATTTTAATCTGCTTCTTTTATTGTTTTTCAACTATGTTTAACTGCTTAAAGGCATCTGTGCATTTGTAATGATCCAGCTCAAACTGCTGCTTGGCTGTTGCACGCCTCTGAAAACTAATTATGTCACAATTTACACTGACGTCTGTCCAGACTCAGATAATAGATGCAGTGGAGTCTTTAAAGGAAAGCAATAGAGGGTGCTGTGATTAGTTTTTGTTTCACAGTGGCATTTACGGTGCAGTGGACAACACTGGTGCCAAGCAGCAAAAGGGTTGTTGGTTCAAAACCAGAGGGTGTGTGGATTTTCTACAGGTGTCTATGTGCGTTCTGGATGGATGGACAGGTGGACAGATGGATAATACATAGCCAGCTCAATGGATGGGTGGGTGGATGGATGGATGGTAGGTGGATGGATGGATGGATAGATAGATAGATAGATAGATAGATAGATAGATAGATAGATAGATAGATAGATAGATAGATAGATAGATAGATAGATAGATAGATAGATAGATAGATAGATAGATAGATAGATAGATAGATAGATAGATAGATAGATAGATAGATAGATAGATAGATAGATAGATAGATAGATAGATAGATAGATAGATAGATAGATAGATAGATAGATAGATAGATAGATAGATAGATAGATAGATAGATAGATAGATAGATAGATAGATGGATGGTTGGACGATAGAATGATCAATGGATGGATGATAGAATGACGTATAGAGCAATCAATGGATGTGTGTGTGTGTGTGTGTGTGTCTGTCCCATGTATTTTCAGCCACTTTTCACAAAAACTACTGAACCAATTTCCATAAAATTTTCAATAAAGGTGTGAGGTGGTCCAGAATAGATCCCATTCAATTTTGGTGAATGTAGGTCAAAGGTCACAGTCACTAAAAATGTGTCTTCATAATGATTGGTGACAGGGCAAATGTTTTCCAGGGGTGGGGCTTTTTGTTGGCACCACTTGTTCATGGTGAACTGGGGATGTGTTCACGACGCTCCGTTTTCATCTGACCGTAAATGAAAAAGGCTCCGGGCTCCTTGTTTTTGGATTTCATTGCTCTATTACTGTGTAGGTTTATGTGTGTACTTCCCTGCTAAACACATTTAAGGCTGATTTCCTACACTGTTGGAAGTTTATAACAGTTGCAATGAAGCATATGAGGCCATAAAAGATGTGTTTTATTGGAAATGAGTCACTGAGGAAATAATAAAAAAATAAAAATCCACTGGTCTGTACCCGGTTTTTTGTTTGTGAGGTAACATGTTGTCAACATCTTCACTTAGGGTGCACTCCAAAAATAAAAATCTTATCAAGTGTATTTGTTTAATTTCTAGTCCAAATATCTTATCACATTTAAAGTCAGACAGAATCACCTAAAGAGGATTTTTTCAGTTAGAGAATAAGAACTGATTTGTTACAATAGAAAATCTGATTTCAAGACATCTTACCAAGGTCATTTTAATTTTTTTCCAAATGAGTCATACTGTATCTGATCATCATGAGAAGATGATAAACTGCATTTTTCACCAATTATTTACACATATTGATCAACAGGTATTAAACAGCTTTTTTTGTTTTTGTTTTGTTGAACTCAATTTTTATTGCTTTTTATTGAAGATTGTTTTACTCCAATTGAACATAAACAAACATCACACATGCCATTATTCTCAACATGTGGCTTTGGTGGGATTTGAACTTTGTATTTTCAAAATGTAACTTGCTCAAACCACTTTTCTAAAATGTTGTACCCCACCTTTAATTAATAAAAAAAAAAAACTTAAATCTTGAACTAAGCCAAAAAAATTAAATCGAACAAGTGAAAATGATCTTGGTCAGATTTCTTAAAATCAGTTTTTCCACATCTATTGTCTATAAATTTGTTCCTCTGTAGGTGATTCTGTCTGATTTTAAGTGCAATCATATATTTATAAAACAGTGTTCTGTTTTTGTTTCGAAATTCATAGAAAAAAATATATTCCAAACATAATAAAATCCACTAAAATTCACAAGAGCAATAAAATATCCAAAACATGCAAAAAATAGGAATATATATGCAACTAAAAAAGTATTGCATTGCAGACCCCCACCCCCAGATCTAATGAAAGGAGGTAACTCGAAATCTAATGGATGTATTTTGATGACATTTTCAGGGTATGAAAGACACCTGCCCACCCCCATCAATTACCACCAAAAACAAATCATTTCCAGATCTCCCCATTACCAACCTACCCTGAAAATGTCATAAAAATCTGTCCATTAGTTTTCCAGTTATGTTGTACACAACAATTAAAAGGTAATTAACATGCTTCTAGAACGTTGCGACAGCTCCCATTCACTTTGAATTGACGTTCCCAGCGTTCTGCAGGCGGATTTTTTTTCAATAACCACCCACTGTGCCATTAACGCCCGCTGCCAATGACAACATGTTTTGTCACTTCAGATTCACTGTACCATATCACTCCGCAGGTAGTTCAGCCACTTTGAAAGTAAATATTTGCTACGCTGTACAGGCTATTTTATCAAGTAGCACTAATTAGAGCAGTAGCACTAATAAGCTGTAATAACCCATAGAATAAGCGGGATAATTGGCCCGACGGGGCCAAACAACACCCCGTCAGTTGTTCGGCCCCATCAGGAAATATTTTTTGATAGTCACACATGGGCAATACATTATCCCTTGCATATTCAACACCTTCAACAAAATAACTCAAATTTTTAAATCAGATTAATCATGATGATTTCTTAATCTGCATTAATTTTGACATCCCTAAAAAATACACTTGTTAATATTTAGACTTTGGCAGTGTAAACCTCACCCTGCTTCCTTTTCTCATATTCTTTGCATTCTGCTTTCATTGCTTCAGATATATTCTTTTTTTTATCTTTGTATTGAATTGTTCAGAACATAAATCAAAGTGTGCTACTGAATTCATCCTGTGCTGCCACTTTACTCCAGAAAAGGCGTTGGTCTGATGCAGGGACACATCCTGTTGACAAGGCATTACCTCTCAGATGGATATGGCGCTAACATATTCGATAAAGCGCTGACAGCTCTGGGTGGGATGTGTTAGCTTGTGTGTGAACGCATGTGTGTGGGGTTAATGTGATATGCCCAAATAGGATTTGAATCCTCAATTGCTACCTGCCAAGGGTCGGGAGAGATTAGAGTAAAGTTAGATTTTAGCTACGGTCCAATGAGCTCGCGCCCACTTTCTGATATAATTGGATAGTTGGGCCCATATTTCATTCTCAATTGGGGGGTTTGTCACCGAAGATGCATGAACACTGGGGAAGGGAAAATGGGGAAAGAAAAACACATTGGTGTGGACTCAGACTGTCAAATTATATGGACAATCACATGATGAGGGGGTTTGGAGCAACGCTCTGAAATGATCTGCACATCACTGATGGGAGTTTTTTATTATTTGAAATGATGACTTTGGAAAAGAAAGCAGCAGTGATGGATATGTCACTGTTCAACTGAGTGGATGGATGGATGGATGGATGGATGGATGGATGGATGGATGGATGGATGGATGGATGGATGGACGGAAAGACAGGTGGGTAAATTGATTAATGGATGGATGGATGGTTGGACGAGCAAATGGATGGATGAATGGATGGACAGACAGCCAAATGGATGGATGGACAGATGGATGATTGGACGGATGAACGGATGGGCGAATGGAGAGATAGAGGCATGGATGGATAAAGAGTGTGTGTGTGTATGTACATGTGTATGTGTGTGTGTGTGTGTGTGTGTGTGTGTGTGTGTGTCAGTCTTGTGGAGATGAGTGTCTTGTTGTTGTTGGTTGTTTTGTCTGTTTGTCAGTAACTTGATGATTTAAAACAATGACTTTGAAAAGTAAAGCAGTGATGGATGGATCATCTGAGTGCAAAGGCTGAAACACTGTCATTAGATATTTGTCATCAAAGTCCTTCCATACCCGACCTCTAATTCCCTTCACGCTCGTCTCTACACTGTCTCTTTTCTGTCACATGCTCTTTTTTAGAAAAATCTTTTTGTCATTGATGTCTCTTTTTTTCTTTTCTGTTCCTAATTCTTATCCCTTCTCTCAGTATTTCCATCTTATGCTTTGACAGATTTCTTTTTTTTTTTTTTCGTACTTTCTCGTACTGTCATGTCTCTCAGGCCTTTTCTTTTTGTCCCGCTTTGATCAACCCAATGTCCCTGTGAACCGGAGACACTGAAGGATGAAGTCAATACATCATTTAAGTGGAGGAAGGGTGGCAACATACGAAGTGGAGGAGAAAAGTCATATGGTTCATGGGTTCTGTTTCCACACATGCCAATTACAGCCTCAGTTAAAGCTCTTCACACATTATACAAGTACAACTATAAGAGCTGAATCAAAGGCTGTGTGAACATGTCTGTCTGTAGTAGAACAGTGTCTCCATGTTTGCATTTGTATATTACACAGGTACACACTTAAAGGGATTATCCGAAGTAAAATAAATTTTAACTAAATTTTTAGATGATTGACAGTACATACATAGAGTTGTCGTCAAAATCAAACCATTCATACGTACATTGAGAAATTTTCATTTTGGTGTTTTGCAGAGGTGGTTAAAGTACTCACATTCTGTACTTAAGTAGAAGTACAGCTACTTATGTGGAAAAATACTCTGGTAAAAATAGAAGTACTGATTCAAAGTTAAAAAAGTAAAACTGATCTTTTTTTTGCTATGGATGAAATAATATTTATTTAAACAGGGGGGAAAAAAAGTCAAAAAATATAAAAAAATAAAACCTTTAAATGTGAGTTACTGTGTAGATGATGCATTTTATTGGATATGGACACGATATTTAGGAAAAATTCAAGTCATAAATAGGAGATTTTTTTAAAAGCATAATTATGAGATTTTTAAAAAATCGAAATTGTGAGATAAAAAGTCAAAATTAAGATATGTCATGATTTCTGATTTACAGCTTATTTTCATTCTGACATATTTGTCTAGTGTGAAAAAGTAATGAGTTTATTCTGAGAATGTAAAGAGTATAAAGTACAGATATTTATACAAAAATGTAGGAAATAAAAGTAAAAAGTTGCCAGAAAAATAAATACTCGAGCAAAGTACAGATACCTAAAAACTGTACTTAAGTACAGTAAAGGAAGTGCTTCTACTTAGTTACTTCCACCTCTGCTGTTTTGAGCCAAACTGTTAGCCTAGCCACGCTAGACTAACCTGACTTACATCATCTGGCTGCGTTACGCTACACTCACCCAACCGTCTGAGTAGCATGAGGATCAAATCTGCTTCAAAACAAAGTAGCCAATCAGTGTTGCAGGGTGGGATTGCATTGTGTCTGGTGTGAAGTTAAGCAGAAGCAACAGCAGTGTAGTCTTTTCACATTCACAACAATAGCAGCGTGTGTTAGGTATCCCAGGGTCCATATCGACTCGGCTTTTTCCAGTATTTTGTCGACTCTACCACATGTTCATTCCTTAAAAGATGAACAGATGATGACTTTGGAAGTGTTTGTTAAGGGGAATGATGTTTTCACTCTTCTTCCGACTGGGTTTGTTTAGAGTTTGATCTATCAGATGGTTCCACTGGTGGATACAGAAATAGTACTCATGGTTATTGTGGTACCCCCCTGGGTGTGTTGGTAGAGGACGAAGTCAAAGAGGCTGGAAAACTATGGCTGATAGTAATGGAACTGGGAGGAAGAAATGACAACCACATCTGTAACAGATGTTAGCAGCTAGTGTCGTTAGCCCTGAACAATGGCTGAAGGATAAATGTAGAACCAGAACTGTGTGGGCTTAAATACACGTCATGTATAAATGGTAAGTTTAAACCCCTTCTGTTGATGTGTATATAAAAAACTATTTTCGATGATAAAGCTTCAATGTGAGTGGATGAAGCGACGTGTCAGTCAAGAGACGGACAGATTTTTCATCTAATCACATGCAAGGAGTTAAGATAAGGCCCCTCCTTTGAAAACAGCGGTTGTTGAAGACTCAGGATTCAGTGTCTTGCCCAAGGACACTTCGACATGTGGACATGCGAACCACCAACTTTTTGGTCATTAGGCAAACCACTCTACCAACTGAGCCACAGCCATCTGATAATACTTAGTTTCTAAAAAACCTGTTGAGAAAATGTAATAGTTTTAATGGCCACTAAATTTTTCGTTCTTAATATTTTTTAAAAACCCATCAGACATCCTGAGTACAAGTAGGTTTGACTTCTTAAAAAAAATAAAAAACTGTCTGTGAAATGAAGTCAATATATAAAACTGTTAAATCATTCTAACTTCACAAGCAAATCAGTTTTTAACATTCGAACATTCTGATGCTTTTCCTCTGGTCCTGTTTTGTCTCATTATGTCTTTAACGTTGTTTTCATCTTGTACAAACTCAGATTTTACTCGTTTTCTTTATTTTGATTTAATGTTAAAGTAAAAAACAAGTACACCCATTTCTTACATATTTTATGTCCTTAAATCCTTTTATGTCTTGACTTCATTTACATATTTTTCATGTGGATGGATTCACTAAAATACTAATATCTCTGTTATTGTTTCATTTATTTAAGTTGAAATCCCAACGTCTGGATGTTGTGAAAGTATGCAATGATGCAATGGAAAGGTAATGACTCATTCCACTCAAATGCCTTCAAATGAAAATTTGCAAAGATGATAATGTAAAACGAATTTGATGTAAGGAGATAAAAATAACATTTATTCCATATGCAATAATCAATATTTATATCCGAAAAAGAGGAAATAAAAAAAGTGTAACGTATTGTATATTTTAACCCTTTCAATTCCTGAGACTTTGGCAGTTGCAAAATAAAAAATAAAATATAAAAGAATAACATAAGCAACAACATGAATAATAAAAATAGCCAAAGTAATCAATAAAACAAACCAAAAATTAATAATAAACATACAAAATAATAAGAAATGTGAACAAAGTAAGACACAAACAAGCAACAAAATGAACAAAAAAAAAAAAAAAAAAAATAACAAATAACATGGCAAAATTAGCAAAAAATAAATAAAAAAGGAAAAAAATATGCATTGTAATTTGTTCTCAGTAGTTTTAGTTGCCTTTTTCTAAATAAACGGCTTTTTGACACCTGTTATATGAACACAACTCAATAACACAGTAATTTTAAAAAATAAAATAAAATAAAGGAAAATAGTTGAATTTTTCAGAATATTTAAACTAACCCATCCATTCAGAATGTGTCAAGGGGTCTCACACTCATTTTCATCCAGGTTTCACAATCAGTCTGATTTAATCTTGAGTAAAATAATAATATAATATTAACCGATAAATAATGAACTCCAAATGTTTGTCTTTTTTAGTGCAAAACCCCCATTAAATTATGAAAAAACGTAGTTTTATAAACTATCCAAACAAAAAAGATGTAAATAAGCATTAAAAGCATTTCTTAAGAAAAATAAGTGCAATTTTAACAATATTTGACATGTTAACTTAACAGTTAACATACCGATGTTAACAGTTAACAACCTAACAGTCTGAATATGACATTTTAAGCATAGCATATACTTTGATATAGAATAATTAATTGCATGTTCTCCAACTGAAAATGTGTTATCTATACATATCAATTGCATTTAATTTTTGCACATTTGGTGTCTACCCCCCCCGTCACTCCACATCCCCCTCCCTCCTCTTTCGTCTCATTCTCCAACTCTTTATCTTTTTCCATTTCTAAATATACAGTCAGACGCTCATCATAATCAATGGACATCAGAGCTGCATATCCTCTATCAGGGGAAATGAAAGGGAGGGGTGGATGATAAGAGAGAAGGATGACAGAAAAGGAGCCAAAAAGAGACTTGGAATAAAGAAATGAAGACACAAGCAGAAAAAGATGAGAGGAAAAGACATGATGAGGCAGAAACACTGTGCATACACTGTAGATTTTGCAGTGTTAATTTGGAGACAATTGGACCAAATACACTCTAGAAGAAGTTAAATGAACTCTCTAAGTGTTGATTTAACACTACAAAATTTACTGTGTACATACATACATACATACATACATACACATACATACATACATACATACACATACATACATACACATACATACATACACGTACATACATACATACATACATACATACATACATACATACATACATACATACATACATACACATACATACATACATACATACATACACATACATACATACATACATACATACATACATACATACATACATACATACACATACATTCATACATACATACATACATACATACATACATACATACATACATACATACATACATACATACATACATACATACATACATACATACATACATACATACATACACACACATACATACATACATACATACATACATACATACATACATACATACATACATACACACACATACATACATACATACATACATACATACATACATACATACATACATACATACATACATACATACATACATACACATACATACATACATACATACATACATACACATACATACATACATACATACATACATACATACATACATACATACACATACATTCATACATACATACATACATACATACATACATACATACATACATACATACATACATACATACATACATACATACATACATACATACATACATACATACACACACATACATACATACATACATACATACATACATACATACATACATACATACATACATACATACATACATACATACATACATACATACATACATACATACATACATACACATACATACATACATACATACATACATACATACATACATACATACATACATACATACATACATACATACATACATACACATACATACATACATACATACATACATACATACATACATACATACATACACATACATACATACATACATACATACATACATACATACATACATACATACATACATACATACACATACATACATACATACATACATACATACATACATACATACATACATACACATACATACATACATACATACATACACATACATACACACACACACACATACAACATACAGACAGACGGGGTGTAAAGATAAACTGATTCGAATCAGTAATCGGTCATATGAGATCTGAGTGAATCCGCCCACCGATCACTGAATCGGTAAAACTGGCTACAGATTTACGGCTGTGAATCAGTTTCCTGAGGTCCAGTCACCGATGCTAAATGCTGGTTGGATCAAGTTTTCAAGATGGGGTCAACATGTGAAATTTTACTTGAATGTTTTGGTCATTATTGTTCATTTTATTCATTGTTTGGGTCAATGTTGTTTAAGTATTTTCTTATTCTACTTATTTGCTATTTGTTTTGGTCCATTTTTTAAATTATTTTTTTCTTTTTATTCATTATTTTGTTCATTTCTGATGATATATCTTGTCATAGGACAGCTGTAGCTAAGTTGGTAGAGCAAGTTGTCAGTTTGGCAGTTCGCGTCCAACCTCTGGCTGTCCACATGTCAAAATGTCCTTGGGCAAGACACTGAAATCTGACTTAGTCTCCCAGTAGGACTGACAGAACCTTAGAAACCTACTGGTGTATGAGTGTGTGTGTGTGAATGGGTGAATGTGAGGCTAATGTAAAACGCTTTGAGCACCATGAAGGTGGGAAAGAACTATATTTTTGGAGTTGCTCGTACATATTTAATGTCGTCCAATAACACTGGAGTACAATGCAAATGCTTCTGGGATAAAACAAATGACATTCTGCCACATGTGTGTTAGTGATAAAGAAAACTCAAGTCTTCAATGCTGGTTGCCTCAAGTCTGGGCTCAAAATATGAAATTGTTAGAATGAACAACAGAATAGGTTTTAGTCCAAAGGATTATTGGTCTCAGATCTACTTCAAAACACTGTCTACACATTATGATCCATTCACTTTACAGGTTCTTTCTAGTGGAATATTTACTAATCCATTGTATACATGTACATAAACCAGCATATATGTGGAATAACACACCATCATATATATTAAAAACATAAACTAACCAGCACTAAAGTCATTTGTTTTATTATTCATCTGATTAAAGTATGTAAGATTTAATACATTTAATGTCTGAAGAAGAGACTTTCTAAAAAATTGTAGAACAGTGTAGTTTTAAAGATGGGCCCCAGTGGAGCCTGGACTCACCAAAGCTAGTAATAATAATGGGGCTTTTGAATTCCTCACTATCTCACACTTTGATAACCCCTCTTCCGATCTGTTTATTTCATTGATTTATTTATTTTTTTAATTCTACTCCATAAATGTCATTGTTAGTGGTTCAACAAATCAATCATTCAGGGACATGATGTTTTTTTTTCATGAAATATAACAATGTTTAGCTTTTATTCTTTTCAACCCTATTGAAAGACAAATTCAACTTCTCAGGAAAATCACAGCTTATCAGTTAATCATTAATCAATCGATAAGGTCAACCAAATACTATTATTGAACTAATCAAGAGTAAAAAATCCACACCTATAGAATTGGAGAACTACTAGGATTTGCAGTGAGTTCTTTAAAACCTACAGGACGACTGGAGTCAGACTGAAGGTGGACAGTTATCTGTCCCTTGACAGGCATCAATAAATTCAATGTAAATGACTGTGTGTGTGTGTGTGTTTGTGTGTGTGTGTGTGTGTGTATGTGTGTATGTGTGTGTGTGTTTCTATAATCGAGCATGTCTCCTTGGTGTAAACGTCTTGTTTATCATCTCTCTCCTGCCTGTGCTGTCAGATGTGATGACAGTCAATCAAAGTCAAAAGAGACAGAGAGACAGTACCACAGGAGGGACAGGGGATGATGAAGGGGGGGGGAGGTTATGACAGTAAATGGGAGAAAGAAGAAGAAAAGAAGGTTGAGAGTGAGTTACAGTAAAGTGAAACACTGAAGGATTGAGAGAGGAGGAAAGATGCATGAAGATGATGATGGGACTGGAATCTTCATCTCTGAACCTTCTCCTTCATTTAGGTTAGTTAGTTAGTTAGTTAGTTAGTTAGTTAGTTAGTTAGTTAGTTAGTTAGTTAGTTAGTTAGCTAGTTAGCTAGTTAGCTAGTTAGCTAGTCAGAGTGTGTGTTGATTTTCTCCAGGAGGGTGTGGGTTCTCTATGGATGGATGGGTGGGCAAGTGAATATTATCTATCTATCTATCTATCTATCTATCTATCTATCTATCTATCTATCTATCTATCTATCTATCTATCTATCTATCTATCTATCTATCTATCTATCTATCTATCTATCTATCTATCTATCTATCTATCTATCTATCTGAGCAAATAATGTGTGTCCTTTTTCCAGTTCTGCACAACACAGCAAATAACATTTAGGAGGCTGGTGTGGATTGGGTTTCCTGTAACTTTAAAATGTAGATATTTTTTTTTAGATGTGCTTCCCACAGGATGCTGATTTTACACTAAAAGGCAATAAAAGAATACTGTCTGCATGGGAAGGAAGTCTACTGTGGCATTGGTCATCCTCTGAACTGAAGAAAAGGGGCTTATTTGATTCAATGTTCAGGGTCCCTCTTGACTGTACAGCTTGTTCCTGTGATGCGTTCAGGTGCAGTGGGTGTATACGCTTATGTACCGCTGTGTTGTACATGTTTCCACGTACGCGTTTGTGTTGGTGTTTGACTCACCGCAGCTCTTTGAACGGCTCAGCCCTGACGTGCGGCGTCTCCACAGATTTACTGAACACGGCTCCTTCGGCCCCTGAAATCACAAAACACAACATCAGACGGGAGGCCCTCGTCGATTGAATGCGCTAACCCCTTCTGTCCGATCAATGGATATAATCTCTGAGACTCTGCCGATCTATACGCCTCGCACAGACGGCCTCGGTTCACCTCCCCAAGCTGAAAACATGCCTGCACATAGTTTTATGAAACAAAGTGCTGTTATTCCGAAAGTAAGTTAACTGCATATGAAAGGTGAAAGATCCTGAAATCTACTGATGTGAACTGTTTAAGGCCTGTTGATCTATAAATTCTATTAATACATGGAAATAACTGACGTAAAACACAATTTGACATCTTTTCAATGTCATCAGATATAACCCATTTGGATATTCAGAAGCAATGTAGTTAATATGCATAGTTGTGACCTTTTTTGTCCCCTTGACCTTTGACCTGGAATCTTATTCGGCCATTTAAAATCATGTGACCTTGAATGTGACCTTTCAAGGACACTCGATCTCCACTAAGGTTCTTGCAATTCATGAATGGATACACTATTGAAGTCTCTATCTCCACTGGTTTTTCAATTATAGCACATTTGAGGTTTTTTATGGTATTAATGGAGTGACCTCTGACCTCTTGGGTTAAAAACAGGTTAACATGTATACACACAAGCTGTAGAATTGAAAGACCAACATTTTGGTCCTCACTGGAAGCCTGTAAGAGAAATAATTCAAAAGTTATATTCAAAATTCGATTTTGGGTTTTATTGTGACTTTGACCTTTGACCTAGAGTCTTCAAATTTGTCCTTCAAGCTTCTGATGTCAGTCCACATCAACAGTGAGAGCAAAAAGAAGCTACATGTAAAACTGAGTAAAAGAATGAAAAGGAAATTCCTTATTTGCCCTATCTCTGATCATTGCAAAGGTGTCATTCTGCTGAAAACCCCTTTTCCACACTCCTTTTAGAATCTGATGTGTCACATTACCAACACTTGCTGTGTTTCAAAGTGGTGTGTCACGTCCACTGGTGCATTTACCATTCATAGAAAACAACACAGAGAAACGAGTGACTCAGAAAAAGCTTGTCCACATTATGTCATGTGGACATTGGCATCACCAATGCCCATCCACAGAATGCAGGTGACACTCTCCCCAGCCCGCCCCGCATTGCAGTGAATCTGAAGTAGCATTAGCATTAGCATCTATAAGAGAAGATGGCGCCACAGTTGCTGTACACACTTGAAAAAAAAGTGCAGAGCAAACTGGTTCATGTGATCTCTATGGAAATAAAGCATAGTTTTTTTTCCTGCACATTTTCAAAACAAGCGACAGCACGGAAGCTAGCTGGATGCTACTCTGGGATGGTAAACACACAGAGTGAGAGGGGAGGGGGGGAGTGTTCCTTTACGCATTTATTCTCTGAGCCAATCAGAGACGCCTCATTACCGCGTCATGGATATGTATGAGGAAGTACCGGAAAACTTTGTTGTTCCTCCTCAAGTCATTTTTCTACCCTCCAAAAACAGCTGGAAACAAAGCAACCCAGATTAAAAAAAATAAAAAATAGACGCACAACGCACAATGTATTCAATAACAATGGAGAACACAACAATATTCATAAAATAACAATGGAATGACACCTTTAACATTTGCCCTACACCTACCAAATTTTAAAGGCACCTCGCACCTTTTCAGCAGTTCCTCTGAAAAGTTGCTGCAACCAAAGAAACAAGTGATATCAGGTGCAAGGTGAAAGGTCATGACACCATATTAGAGCCCATGCCAGTGCTGTGTTCCACACAGTACACTCTCCATACTTACTAAGAACACATTTTTCAGCGGGTAAGGGCTGTTCCAATTCCAATATGGGTTCTGATTCTGCAAGCTGCACTCACTGGAAATTTTCGTCAGAACGTGCCAAAAATACATCTTTTTTTCTTAGTAAAATAGATGCTATTGTAAAATGTATTTTGCACACAACTTTCAATACAAAACACCTCTGTTGGTTCTAGGGGTCGTTTGGCTCGCCCCATCCACCATGGATGGATTTGCTTGGTTCGCAGGCAGTTTTCACGTCACTTCCACTACATAGGTAATATGTAGACAATATGGCAGCCATTGAGATGAAGTTGAGTACGAAAACTGTACATAGCTCCACACTTAAAAAATGGCAGCTTTTCAGGGTGTCATCGAAGTACTTGCAGTAGACTTAACTTCGACATGATAAGACATGGGATGCCCTCCGTACCCAAAGACAGGGCAGAAAGGGCAGTAAGTACAGCACAGGTTTCCCATCTGTCAATAATAATAACGGAGCATCTATCTCCACTGGTTGTTCCGTAACAGTGTGTAATAATATATTTTATGTATATTATATACTTATATTTTTTATGTTCAATTTCACACAGTAATATATTGATAGTCAATATATGGCGACATATATTTTTCTTTCATAAGGGCGGTGGGGCTTTTTGGTTCTTACGTACCCCAGGCCCCAGCAAGTCATTTGACGGCCCTGCCTGGCACCACTTGTTTTGACATGTGTTCAGGAAATGACAGAGTAAGCTTCGTATTGTTATAAAAAAAAAACGTTAGCTTCACTTATGAATAACGGTTCTGAATCTACTGCAAAAACCAAGGCTCCTCCAGTTACATAACTGGACTGAAATGAAGCAAAGAAACAAAGCAATATCTGGTGGGCTCAGCATCCTGAGGCTCTGATTCTAACGTCAATGCTGCAGCTCACCTTGAGTAAACTGAGGTATTCAGGTACATTGAATCAACAAAGCATCAAGGGTAGATCAATGGCCATGACTAAATGTGTTTCAAGACATTTTGAGGCTCTGCAGGGAATGCACAATACATACTGTCAGCACTTTAATGTTTTCGCCAGGACTGAGAGCGAAAAACGCTCTGTAAACGGGTAATGGTCCAGTGTCAAGAAACATTTCAAACTGTTGACATCTGTATTATGAGATAAACTATTGTCTGTGAAATGGAGCAGAAAATAGATTTATCTGTAACAAAGTTGTACAGATATCATGCAGTTTAATGGCTGAATGTTTATTACTTGAATCTGGAAAAGCTTATTTCAAGACACCTTACCAAAGTAATTTTCATTTCTTCCCATTAGCAGATTAAAAAAAAAAAAATCAATGAAGCAAAAAAAAAATTACAATAAAAACACAATAAATCATAACAGCTAAAAATACTAAGATAAAAAATAATAAAACAATAAAAGCAACAAAAAACCCTCATAACAACACAATAAAACATAATAAAAGGCAAAAACTGACCGCTAAAGTTATATCCCCAAAACATGATGCTTCCAGTCACCCATCATTTCCACAACTCCACTTCCACCCATTCACCCATTCATAAACTTCTATATTAAATACAAAATATAAAAGAATGAGGGCAGCACGGCGTCACGGTGGTGCAGTGGTTACATGTTCAGCCCTGAAATGAAGTGGAAACTCATACAGGGTGTACCCCGCCTTCACCCACTGTAGCTGGATTAGGCCCCCAGTGACCCCTGTGACCCTAGTGAGGATAAAGTAGGTTCAAATGACAAGACGACAATACATAAATAATGTCAACTCCAAAAATGTGTCTATATTTTAAAGTGAAAATTAAAAAACTAAATAATGAAAATGTTGAAAAACTATCCTTTTAAGTAATGTAACATAAAACAAATGACAAAAAATAAGAGAACTGAGATGAACTGGAGACTCATACAGGGTGTGCCCCACCTTCAGCCATTGTAGATGGGTTAGGCCCCCAGTGACCCCCATGACCCTAGTGAGGATAAAGCGGATTTAGATGATGAGAGATGAGACTGTCCACCCCAGATAAAATATCTATGCATATAAAATCAATATCCTATGTGGTATAAAAAGCCAAGGAGAAGAGAGTATATGTGTGTATATATATATATATATATATATATATATATATATATATATATATATATATATATATATATCCTAAAATTTTAGAACAAACACAGTCCGCTGTTCTCTCACAGATTAATGGAAAGATGTAGTTTTCCAAATGCTGCATTCTCTCAGACGCCAGCTAACATAATTATTCATCTTGCAGAAAGACACTTCACCTTAATTGTGTTTGCGCAGAGACTACCTGAAAGTGTGTGCTCGCTCTCATCTCCATTTGTATGATCCATTGAGTCCAGATAACAAAGACACACAGTGTTCTTGGAAAGAGATCAGGAGGCAGCGATGCAGCCAAGAGGAAGTGCCACGGCAGGATTTCTAGAGACTCTGCTCAATTCCCCACAAACAGCCCAAAATTAAAGCCCATTCAAAGGCCGGGGCGGTGGAGCTGTGCAGCCTTTGTAGTGAAGGCTTTTGTCTGTTGGTGGCAGAAGAAGAACATGATAGGGGAGGGTTCCACCATCTGCAGCAGGAAGTGGAGGATGGAGGAAGTTAACATGTTTACACACAAAACATGGCTGAGTTTTTAAGACCCAAACACCCAGTGCTACTTTTTACAAACTAGTAGAAAAAAAAAAAAAGATCTCGTACTCCACCTTTAAAATATTAACTAACACTGTCAATGAATGCATTAATGTAGATTAAAGAGGAATTTCATTGGATTTTCACTGGAGCTGCACTATATATTGTTTAAGAATCAATATCGCAATGTACGCATTTATTTGTTTTTTTTATAATTTTTTTATTGTATTTATTTATTTTAATTAATTTATTAAATGAACTAACCAATTATTTTTATGTATTCAGTCCAATCAGAACCCTCTGTACCTCAAGCTCTGAAAGACCAATTAACTAGAGCAGAATACACTCGTTTCCATGGAAACCTTTATACAGAATCAACATTTCTGTGTAAACACAAAGAAAATGGCCTTAATTCTGAATTATTTTATTTAGAATGAATCATTCTAAATAAAAAAAATCTGCAAATGTAGTCAGTGTTATGTACGTATGTCTATCACATAGTTTTTAAAAGTTTAGATTAAAAAAATAAATAAAATAAAAACAAAACAAAACACCTCTACGTTTAATATCCTAATATGAATTCAGTCTCTCAGAGTGGGTGTTGAACAGAAGCAGTTTCATCTGCAGCCGACATTAAGAGCAGAGTTTTCTATTCCACACAGACGAACCCAGGCTGAATTTTACATGACGATAGTTTCATCTCTGACTTTAGCACAGGTTGAGATGTGTTATGAAAAGCTCCCCCGAGGACTGAGGCTGTTGTAAATATGTCCACACATCAGGGAAACTCAACCATTAAACGTCTGCTAAACTGGAAAATGCTCAAACTTGTCCCAGAACAAATGCTCCTACTCAGGTAGCTTCACTATAAACAACTGAAACACAGAACAGGCAAGTAACTAAGTACAAGTACCCTGTTACTGTAATTAAGTAGATTTTTTTTAGATATCTACCACGGTAAAAAGTGAAAATGATCTTGGAAAGATTTGGAAAAAAGTCACAGTTGGGATGAAGAGTCGTCATTATGAGATAAATCAAAAAGATCAGTGATGTGCGAGCTGACCCGAAGTGAGCGGGTGCCCACGGTCACCCGCAGTTATGGGTCATTGAAAAATATTTTTAATGATATTCAGGTTGCAGTTGATCGGGTCGTTTGTTGTTTGAGATAGAAATTAAAATGGAGAGTGTGGGGTTGTCTCCAGGATTTATCTGGTTTATAGTGGCATGGTGTGGGGTTGTTGTTCCGATTAAATAACAGGAATACAGATGTCCTCATTGACGATTTATTCACTGCGGTCTGTAATAACACAGAGTAACACTTAGTATAACAAATATCATACATACAACAATAAATTAACTAGGACCGTAGACGACTGTATGAGTCACTAAGATGTATCATATGGGTCATGGAATACACAAATCAACTCACGGAAAGCACACAGATGACAGCTAGCTTATTACCACATTAACTTCAACAACACACGGGCGCTAAACAGCATTAACTTTTGCACAGATAAACAACACACCATGCTAAAATCTATCCATCTATTATATATATTTTTCTGTATATAATATACATATATTGTACATATTTTTGATTGGTCAGATTTTGATTTATTTATTTTTCCAGTGTATTGCTAAAACATCTGTTAAATATATACTATATAATGAGAAAAATACATTTAGTAAGATTTGAATTTTGGGGGTATTTTTTCCAGTGTGTATAGATGACCCCTGGAAGAAAATAAGTTTGACAGAGTGTGTAAAAGTAGAACAAACCTTTATTGGTTAGCTAAGCAATGCTGTGTGCACCATCTAATGCACTGATCTATATATAGGAAAGACTAAACAACCAGGAGTGAAGGAAGTCATGCATGGTGAGGTGGAAGGATTGTCGCTAAACAGAGCAGAGGTGTTTTACGGTTACACCTACCATGGATTTCTGTGGCATCTGTGTTCCATCAATTAAAAACACAAAATAAAAATGTCACCTGTCAGTCAGCCTTAAATAACTCAATCAATAGTAACGTGTTAGTACCAATGGCTAAGTTCACATGATATTTTTTAAATTCATTATTAGTTATTTATTCTGAATAAATTCTGAATTAAAGCCATTTACTTCATGTTTACATTGGAATGTTAATTCCAAATAAAATTTTCCATGGAAACAGTTGTTTTCCATTTTAGTTCTCTGGACTTTCAGAGCTGGAGGTTACAGAGGGTCTGATTGTCTATTGAAAGCTATCAACATGCAACAGTTTCTGAATCGACGAAAGGATTTTGTTTTCACAGATCTAAAATAAAAGTAGAATTTTCTTCATTAACACTAAATAAAACGATAGCTGCACAGAAACACATTATTAATATTATGTCAGTAAGGTCCTGGTTGGTATAAATTTGATTTATTACAGACAAATATATACATTTCTTCATGTAAACCTTCTATATTCCTATAAACATCAGCCTTTTTTGTTGAAGTTGTATTTGGCAAATATACACCACATTCAGTTTCTTCCTGTTATAACATCACCAAATGCTAATATTAGACAGCGATTCCATCAGTAAATAGTGATGTGGAGCCTCTGGTTGGATCTGTATTTAAATTTCTACATTTACATTCAGTTGCATTTTCCTATGAAGTGCAGAAAAATTAAAAGATACCAGAGCTGTACTTAAGTAGAAGTACAGCTACTTGTTTAAGAAAAATACTCTGGTAAAGAGTTCTTTCTCTCTTTCCCTTTCTCTCTCTCTCTCTCTCTCTCTCTCTCTCTCTCTCTCTCTCTCTCTCTCTCGTGTCTGTATTTGTCTTCAGAATTGAATTGTGAACTCTTGGTGGGTTGGAACAAAAACCTGCAGCCACACCGGCCTTTTGTGGAATAGTTTGCCCACGCCTGATATATAGTCTGTCTGTCCATGGGAGTGGATCTCTCCTTCAGTGTGGTTCTCCCCAAGATTTCTTCTTTTTCCCACTGGGTTTTGGAGTTTTTTTCTTGCCGAGAAGGAGGGTCTAAGGACAGGGGATGCTTGGGACTTTTTTATTTATTTCTATAGTTGATTGTGTTTTCTGTAAAGCCCTGTGAGACGACTTTGTTGTGATTTGGGGCTTCATAAATAAAATGTAATTGAAAAGTAAGAGTAGAAGTACTGATTCAACTCTTTTACTTAAGTCAAAATAAAAAAAAAGTACAGTTTCTCAATTGTAATGAAGTAAAAAAGTTTGAAATAAAACAGCATTTTTTTTTCTCCCATGAACACAATAATACTTATTTAAGCAGGAAAAATCTGACTAAAACCTTTAAAAGTGAGTTACTGTGTAGATAATATGTTTGATCAAGTGCCAGTTACTCTGTTTTGTGTGTATGGACAGGAAATTTAGGAAAAAAGTCACAATTGAGATAAAAAGTCATCATGAGATTAAAAAAAGTTATAAATATTAGTTAAAAAAATACATAATTTTAAGATAAAATGTCAAACTTATGAAATAATAGTAATATAACTATAATGTACTGTATGAAGTCACAGTCTTCTCCACTGATTTTCTTACTAAAGTGATTTATTTTTCAAACTGTCACAGTTTGAAAAAGTAACGAGTCTATTCTGAAAATGTAAAGAGCACGGGTCTCAAACTCATTCCTTTCAGGGGCCACATGCAGCCCAATTTAATCCCCAGTGGGCCGGACCAGTAAAATAATAGCATATTAAGCTAGAAAAAAATTACAATCCCAATTTCTTCTGTTTGTTTTAGTGCAAACAAACCCTATTACCTTATGAGCTTCCTTTAAAAAAAACTATCCAACAAAAAAGGTGTGAATAACCTGAAAAAAAAGAAATATCTTAAGAAAAATACATGAAGGTCTAACAATATTATGCTTCAATGTCTCATTTACACATGTTCATTATGGATCAGCTCTACTACAAAGACACTTAACTGTTAAAATTGTGCTTAATTTTCTTTAGAAATTTCAGTTTGTTCATATTCCTTCATGTTTTTCACATTTTATTGATACAGGATAGTTCATAAGTATAAATATTTTCCCAATTAAATGTTATTTTTTCCACTATTAGAAAGACAGAAATTTGAAGTTGTCATTATTTATAGGCATAATCTACATTATTTTCACATCAACATGAGAAGAAAATATGGAGTAAATCTTTTAATATGTTATTCTACTATAATTTAACTGTAGACCATATTGGTCTGAATGTGGAACCTGAACTAAAATCAGTTCCACAGCCTTGACTATATATAATTTTTGCACTTTGCAAATTCATCCTGGAGGCCACATTGGAACCTTTGCCGGGCCGCATTTGGCCCCCGGGCCGCATGTTAGATATTTATACAAAAATATAGGGAGTAAAAGTAAAAACTTTCCAGAAAAAAATACTCATGTAATGTATACTGTAGATACCTAAAAAAATCTACTGAAGTACAGTAACAAAGTACTTTTACTTTGTTACTTTCCACCTCTGAAAGAAAATCTGTCTTTTGGCAGTAGACTATGAAAGCAGCGCTGACATTTAAATAGCTAGTGTTGAGTAATATTACATTATGTCAATAAATAATGACATTTTCAAATGTTTCTCTTTGTTTCAGCCAAAAAATACCATTCAATTATGAACATATTAAAATTTATAATAGTCACAATAAAATGTGAATAATTACAACAAATATAAACAACCTGAAATGTCAAAAGAAAATTGAGCACAATTTTAACTATTTTTCACTGCTGTTACTAAGTGTTTATTGTATTTGTAGATGTGATCAGATGGAAAAGCATTGTGTTGTGTTGGCAGTCATTATTTTTCCTATGATGTGCTGAAGAATCAAGAAATAATTACATTTCTAAGTTTATGAGGGTCTGAATAGACCTAAGATATTCCCATATCTAAAATATAAGTTACATTTTCTTCATTAACAGTAACAGTAGCTGCACATAAAGTGAGGTCCTGGACAGTATAAATTTAATTTATTAAAGATAAATATGTACATTTACTAAAGTAAAAATTGTATATTTCTATAAACTTCAGCTTTTTTTATTCAACTTATGTTTGGCAAGTATGCACTATGCTCAGTTTCTTTCTGTTACAACATCTTAAAGCACATATAGAGGATTTATGGGATTGAAATGCATGAATAAATGTATTAATTGGTGTGCCAAATGCTAATATTAGACAGCGATTCCATCAGTAAACAGTGATGTGGAGCCTCCGGTTGGATCTGTATTTAAATTTCAACATTTACATTTGGTCGCATTTTCCTAAGAAGTGCAGAAAAATGAAAAGATACAAAAGAAAATCTGTCTTTTGGCAGTAGCTCATGAAAGCAGCGGTGACATTTAAATACCTAGTGTTGAGTGAGTCGGAGGCAGAATATGGAGCAGCATGTAAAGTGAGGTGGAAGCCTCGGTGCATGTCACTGCCTTTTTCTCCTGCAGTAAAGTGAGTGAAGATAAAACACCAGCCCTACATTAGACAGAGCGCCTCTCCACTGGAATCAAAAGAATAAAAAGCTCTTTACTTTGCTCATGGCTCCGACACTCTGCCGTAATTCTCGGATTTAAAGGATAAAAATACATGATTTTATTCATATTGCCATTATTATTACTCATAGAAAGTTTAAAACATGGAAATGGCTGCCGTGTCTGTTTTTAACGTCCATTCGTCTGGGTCATGGGGGCAGCAGCAGCTTGGGGGGGGGGGGGGGGGGGGGGCAACGACAATGACTCACATTACTTAAGTAGAAGTACAGCTACTTGTGTGGAAAAAAAATACTTTGGTAAAAGTAGTACTGCAGTACAGTACTAAAATAAGTACTGATTAAACTCATTTACTGAAGTAAAAGCAAAAAATGACAACATCTTAATTGTACTAAAATAAAAATTAATATGGATGAACTAATACTTATTTAACCATAAAAATTCAGGAAAGTTACTAAAGTATTCATAAATAAAGCCTTTAAAAGTGGGTTACTGTGTGTGTTTGATTGGCTCATGGTACTCAACTTTTTGGGTATCGCCAGGAAATTTAGGAAAAATGGAAAAACAAAAAGTCACCATTGAGATAAAAAAAAAACAACCTCATAAACATGAGATTCAAAAAATGAATAATTATGAGAAAAAAAGTCACAATTATGATAAAAAGTCAAAATGATGAAATATAAATTCAAAAATGACATGAGAAATGAATAATTATGAGTAAAAAAAAGAGTCATCCTATGACAGAAAATGAGATAAAAAGTCACAATAATAAGATAAAAAAAAGTAGTGTAATAATAATGGATAGAGCTGGGTAAAATAATAAACTTGATTGATCTTAGATGAATAATCTTGCGTAACCAAATAATAGTAGATGAGACTGATTTTTTCCAGAGCAGGACCAGCACTATCTGACCCGGGTAGCACTGATGTGGACTGGCTGGCTCCATCCCATGAGCCTCAAGTGAAGACAGGGTCACAATTGTTCTAGTGTCACAGGGTAAGTGAAAGATAAAATCCCTCTGCAGGACGTACTCCCAGCCTCAGACAGTGTGAAGGAACCGTCCACCTGGAGCTTCTCTAAGGCGAGTGCTGCAAGCTGATCATTTTAGGAATATTCAATTGGATCCACACTAAGTGGAAATTTAAACATTACGATTGGGAAATTTTTGTTGAAATGCCAAATTGATACGTATCTTGGTACAGCATCTACAATCCGATATCTTAAATGTAAAGTACTTTATTTTATTATACATGGTACAATGAAATGTGTCCTCTGCATTGAACCCATCCTTCATGCCATTGGGGCACCTGTAAGGTACTGGTACCTGTAAGAGCCATCTCTAGCTGTAGAGCCAGACTGATGATCAGAATCACCTGGGCCTTCTTGTTGTGAGGCAAGAGCGTTAACCACTCAGCCACCGTGCCGCCAAAGATAGTGGCACCTCACAATTTGATATGATTCACGCGCAAATCACAATATAGACCAGGTATGGGCAAACTATTCCACAAAGAGCCGGTGAGGCTGCAGGTTTTGTTCCAACCAAGCAGGAAAACACCAGATTTGATTCAATTAATCAACTGATCTCAGTCTTCAGAGAGTTGATTGGTCAAACTGTGTACTCTTGGTTTGATATCTTGCCTGATATAGACTGATCAAGTCAATTCTGGTTCGTTTCGTCATCTGAACCCGCTTTATCCTCACAAGGGTTGCAGGGGTCACTGGGGGCCATGGCTCAGTTGGTAGAGGAGGTTAACCAAAGGGTTGGCGGTTCGATTCCCGCTCTGTCCTGGTAAGTCTGTTGTGTCCTTGGGCAAGACACTTCACCCTCCTTGTCTCCAGTGTCACTCACACTGGTGTTTGAATGAGTATGAATATTCGGTGGTGGTCAGAGGGGCCGTAGGCGCGAAATGGCAGCCATGCTTCTGTCAGTCTGCCCCAGGGCAACTGTGGCTACATATGTAGTTTACTACCACCAGAGAGTGAATGAATATGTATAAGTCCATACATAGGCTACATTGAGTCCATACATAGGCTACATTGAGTCCATACATAGGCTACATTGAGTCCATACATAGGCTACATTGAGTCCATACATAGGCTACATTGAGTCCATACATAGGCTACATTGAGTCTATACATAGGTTACATTGAGTCCATACATAGGCTACATTGAGTCCATACATAGGCTACATTGAGTCCATACATAGGCTACATTGAGTCCATTCATAGGCTACATTGAGTCCATACATAGGCTACATTGAGTCCATACATAGGCTACGTTCAGTGCTTGAACAGTTATTCCACCTGAAGAACTAAAAGAACCATCTATGGCTTCACTTGGGTTCAAACCCCCTGACTTTGCTTCATTTCCAGCTGAATCTTTTTCTGAAATTGATTATTTTTACATTGTTTAGACCTGAGAACATGTGACCTGTCCTCCAGCAGCACACTACGTCTGATTGGTCAGTTTGGCAGGATTGTATGGAGGTGTCATACATCTGCAAAATACTTGACAAAAGAGAACCTGGGTCTGTTCGGAGCACTGTAAAAAAAAAAAAACATGGCATTGACAATCTCAAAATTATGTTATCTGAAAACATGACTTCTGTGTCCAAAACGATAAATTGTTCAACCGGATCTAAGTGGGTAGCATACACTGCAGCCCTCCCAAATATGAAGCACACTAACTCCCATGTGAGCTCAGAGGACATCGTTCTGCTCCCATGTCGCTTTGTGGATCCGTCACATAATCTGCTCTCGTGTTTGCCGCTGATGGACAGTCTGAAGACAAGACACTGACGTACATGAAATGTCGCCTAGTATTGACATTGTGGCAGAGTAGATGTTTATACGTGCGCTCTCGTGTCTTTATTTATATTCTGCGCTGTGACGTTTCCCGTCAGTTGAGTGTGACGACTCCATTCACAAACAGCGCCACAAATAAAACTTGATTTATCCGATTTTCTGATCACAGGTTCCACATGAATACTGAGGAGACACCGGCAATACGTCACAGCGCTGACACCTTCATAAACCGGGTGTGTGTGTGTGTGTGTGTGTGTGGGGGGGGGGGGGGGGGGGGGGGGGGGGCAAAATGAGAAAATAAATGACACTATTAAAGATTAATACGTCTGAGCAGTCCCTGTACATCCATATATGTGTGCACGTGTGTGTATGTGTGTGTTTGTATTCCTACCCTTATGGGGACATTGATCTGTTTACACAGTCATGGGGACCTCTGAGACAATGGGGACCAAAATCCAGGTTCCCACAAGGGTTAAATATAAATGTAGGTGAAATTTGTGTGAAGTATGAAAATATATGCAATTGTTGTCCTCTATAAATACATGAACCTGTTTTTTTTTTCTGGAAGTCCCCATAAAGCATGAGGGGAACAGGTATAAAGCAAAACATGTATATCAAAGGTATATATATATGTATGTGGACATGGACATTTTTGGACTTTATTGCAATTGTTTGTGTTTTGAATGTTTATTAGTTATTTTGTTTAGTAAATTTGCACTAATTTTGATATTTAGATTTATTCTAATTGAATTTGTCATATATTTTTACATGTGTTCAACTTTATATTTGATTTTTATTATAAAGTGTATTATTATTATTATTATTGATATATTATTATATTGTTTGGAGTAAGTTCTTAATAAAACTACTCCATTTGGAGACAAAATAATCCATGTTTATATGGTTTTATTCATTTTAGTTGTGCACAAAGGTAGAAGTTGATGAAACACAAGGTAAATTTCATTTCTAAAAGCTCCAGTAGACAGTAATAGACTTCTGTAATGGATATGAGTTATATTTTCCAGACAGATTTTACTAGAAAATTAAAATAATGTATTTGGAACAGTTTGGCACAACAGTGTGCCAAACTGTTCCAAATGCAGTATCCGCCTGGTGTTATCTGGACTTAAACCTTTCTGGAGGCTTTGTCCTTTGCTCTAATTCTATCAACTTTTGTTCCTGTGTTGGAAAGGAGTTACTGAAGGTGACCAATAGTGTCTATATTCATGGAATCATTGTTAGCAGGGTGTTTTCTTTTGTCAAAAAAAATAATAAATTCAGGCGAGACCAAAAAATTCTATTTTATCTTTTAGTTTATTCCAGTTTATTCAGTCATAGTAGTAGCTACACTATTTTAGACAATGGGAATAGATTCTGTGAAGCCTGTAGATGTCCATAGATAGATACAAAGAACATCCATATAAACCTTAGGATTGTGGAGCAATTCTTCATTTACTTTGGGTATGTTTTTTTAGGCGTTTTCCTCTGAAAATAGGCTCAGGGTGGAAGAGGTTAAGGAAGTCCTCATAAAGCATGGGGAAAAGATGCAAAGTGAAACATGTATTTTTCAAAGGTTTGAAGATCTGTATGTAAAAAAAAAGTTATTTTTTTCATTATTTATTTATTTTTAATTATTATTTTATTATTTTATTTTATTTATTATTTATTTATTGATATATGATTATTTTTGTATTTATTTGTTAATTTTTATTTATTGTAATTAAATTTTCTAATGTTTAATTATTTTTTGTTTTATTTTATTTTAAAAAATTACTTTACACTCACTACCCAATGGCTACTTGACTTATAAACTTAGTCCCCATGAGACATGGAAACCAGTGTGTGCGTGTGTGTGTGTGTTCAGGTTCAGTCAGACCAGGGGGCAGATATCATCAGTCGTGGCCTGAAGTATCTGAGAGGTGATGAAATACAGAGACACAGAGCAGAGATGAACCTCCCTCCAGGAACAGTTTCCATGATTGGTGAGAGTTGGAGCCTAAACATGAGCAGCTACACTGGAAAAATATAATTGTTAGCAAGTTAATTTTTCTCATTTCTAATCAAAATGTCTCATCACACTTAAAATATGACAGAATCCCCTACCTGGCATATTTGTTGGTTAAAGAGGAAGTTGTTTTGGTAGATATAAGAACTTACATTTATTGATCTGCAATACCTGATTGGAAGAAATATTATCAAAGCAATCTGATTTTTGAATGTTTTAGATTTCACTTCCTGTGGGAGACTATTCCAGACACTGAAGGCCATGTCCCCTTTCATGGAAAGCCATGCACGTGGGACCATCAGCTGTCCCTGGGATGTAGATCTCAGTGATCGTAAAGCACAGGTGTCAAATCCGGCCCGTCTAAGAGTCTAATCTGGCCCTTTGGATGAATTTATGAATTGCAAAAATGACACTGTTATAAATCATTTTAATTCATGGTCCACATTCAGATCAATTCAGTCTCATAATAACCTATAAATATTCACATGTAAAAGAAAATTTCTTTGTAAATGTACTTTTTTTTTTCATTTAGTGACACTAAAACAAAGTATAATTTTACCCAAAATATCAATAATCAGAACAAATGTGAAAAATTGGAAATGTCTTAAGAAATTGTATTGGGAAAAATTAATTAACTAATACTTTTTAGATAATTATTAAGAAAGCATATTTAACTCTACTCAAATTATATTTCTAGCCTAAGCAGTTGGTTAAGATATACTTCTTAGAGTCTTCTCATTGTATTTTCATTAATTTAAAATCACAATCATAGTTACAAGTATTATAATATATTTCAGCATTACATTACTTTTAAGATTACAAAGTCACTTGTCAGAATGTCCAGTCTGAGTCTGGTTGTTAAGTGTCCATGGTCTGAATGGCCTGGACACATACTGTAGCACTAAGGGGGAATAACACCTTAGTCGACCCCTTCTTGTTCAGATATTATCTGTCTTTAGCTCCTGAAGGATCGTTGGTCAGATTCCTGAAGAGTTGTAGGGTGTTGGTTCTCCTGGAGGCTCCCATTGTTTGTTCCTATCCTAATCATCTAAACCCCCTTTGGGCCTAGGGTCATCCCAAACTGTGGCGACCTGCATCCCTGCGATGTAAATTGCTTTACTGTGATATCTCTTACAGTCACCTTGAAACTCCAAAAAGTACATTTAACATTTATATCTCTGATATTATTGTAATTTTCCAACACAAATTTTAATAATATTCCTCCTATTATTAAATATTTAGTGCATCTGTAGATCTGCTGTGATCTGTAACTTAGAATGTATATGTGTAAATGATAAACTAAAGCCTAATATTGTATGTTTTTATGATGTCATTTTACTTTTTCTTCTTAAAACAGAGAGAAAAGTTTGGAGTTGACATTATTTATACATTGTTGTTAGTTTTTTTTTAACTGCTTCAGCCCACTTAGCCCATTTAGCTTGAACTAAAATGAGTTTGACATCCCTTTCGTAAAGGGACATATGGACTTAATATGTCCACTATATATGTTGGAGCACGTCCATGTAATACTTTCAAAACCGTCAATGCTATTTTGTAATGGATTCTAAACTTCACAGGAAGCCAATGTAGGTCTGCCAATATGGGTGTGATGTCATCTCTTATCCTGGCTCCAGTAAGTACCCTGGCTGCTGCGTTTTGGACGAGCTGTAAACATGCATGAGGTGATTCACAAGTGCCCGTGTAAAGTCTATTACAATAGTCATGTGTGAGTTTGTCAAGATCTGGTACAGTTAAAAAACATTTTAATTTGCCTATGGACCTAAGCTAAAAAAAAAAAAAACTTATCAATGTCCCCAGAAGGATAAGAACACCACACTGCAGAGTCCTAGAGGTGAGTATATTACATCCTGAAGACGGAGAGACTTGCCTCCCACAGCCCGACATGACCAGAGAGTTTAATATTCCACCATTTACTTTTTCTCTCTTTTTCGCCCTATTATCTGCTTCTCTCGTTCTATCATTTGCTCGCACTCATTTTATCTGCTGCAGAGTATATAATATTCTTGGCTTTTAGTATTGCAGTCAGACTGGAGGTGTAGCCAGAAGCCCTTTCTAATAAATAGCCAGTACTCCCTACTGAGACTCATTGGCCTTTCTCTTCTGAATGTTAGAAGGAAATCAGTAGCTTTTATTTTAGGGGGTAATTTTCCCCCTCAACAGTACGTTTTTGGCTGTCAGAGTGTATGCATGCAGCCGCAGGATTAGAGGCAGGGTTCCTACAAGTTCTATAGGACTTGTCACAATTATGACAAAATGCTAAATTTAGATCAGACTACTTAGCATGTGTTGCGTGGCAACGTTGAAATCAAGTATCCTTGTAGTTTCCTAGCACGAGTGCTAACCACTGCATCACTGTGTTGCCCATTTATGTATTATTATGTTATTTCACACTCAACCGCTAACCTCTCGATCATTGGGCGACCCACTCTACCAACTGAGCCACAGCTGCCCTGTGTGAATGTGGCCCCTGAATGAAAATTATTTTGATACCCCTGCTGTAGACTAATAATACTTAGTTAGGGCTGGGCGATTTTCTCTTTTAAAAAAATCTCAGATTTTTTCCCAAAAAACTCAATTCACTATTCACAATACGATTTTTTCCCACGTGGGCTAAATGAAAATGAAAACACTAGAAACGTGGTTTCTTTCATCTTCTTTTTTTTTTTTAATTAAATAACATGTAAAACAAAAATACTTCTACAAATAACTGTAAATAATAAATCTGCAACTGCAACCTGAGACTTTGCCTACATGAACTGTAGTAAGTCGAGACATATCCATATCCACCACTGTTACAGGAAAAACAGTGCAAAAAAATATTTGTGCAAAAGATACATTTTGTTGGAAAAAAGAAAGCTTAAAATATTTTAACAACTAAAACAATATACATTAATACTCATATTAAATGAAAAACATTGCAAACCCCCCCCCCCTGTAGTAGTGCAAAAGTAAGATAAAAAGAAAACTAGTAACATTTTTACTTTGTAAGGACAAAATAAAACAAAACCTAATTATCAATCAAGCTACTTCAATAAACCTGAACATGTTACCAATATTTTGGATGTATGATGTTATTACGTCTGTTATCGCTCCCCTTCGTGCTCCATGTTTATCATAAGGTGTGCCGCGAGAAAAGCTTTCAGCCAGTGTTTGTTGAACATTTAAAGAAGTACTTGCAGCGCTAGTCTCTGCCTTTTCTAACAGTTCTGCTTTTCTCCACTGGATGCTTTCGCTTCAGATGTAAACAGATTGGTCGTACCGCTACCGTCAACAACAACAGTCTGAAGACACAGCTGACAACCAGGCAGTAGCTGGGCTTCATCAGACCCTAAAAACCCAATCCAATTCCACACAACTGAACCTTTAGCACCTTTTTAGGAGTCAGCGTGTCTCCCTCACTGGAGGCTCCATATTGCTCCCCGTGCTGCAGAAGAAGGGGACCGTAGGCGGGGCCTAGGGTGAAACACTACGGAAAGCAGCCTGGTTCATGATTTTCTTTTTGCGAGGAAAAAAAGTGCAAAAAATGTGTGTGTGTGTGTGTGTGGGGGGGGGGGGGGGTTGCATGATTTTCCTAAAATATGAATCGATTTTGCCATAAAACTCGATTTTCCATCGATTTTTTTTTGCCCAGCTCTATACTTAGTATTTAATTAGTCTAAATCAGTGGTCCCCAACCTTTTTATGACCGCGGACCGGTTAACATTTGACAATTTTACCATGGACTGGGGGTGGGTGAATGGGGGTGGGGGTGGGTTGTTTATATTGGTATAATATATAAATACATTACAAATTATAGAGAGCGGGCTTAGTCTGTGGGAATCACCTGTCACGATTATTCCATATTTCAAGTCCAACTCCTGGTATTGTCTGTTAAAAACGTTCCTTTTCTTGGAAGTTGGAGGCTCTTCTTCTGTCTCTTCAGTGGCCTTTTCCTCTTCGACAAAAAAAAAACCAGTAAAAACATCTGTTTTTACTTATTCTGCTAACATGTGGGTTACATTTTTGGCATTGAGGTGACAAAGATGTAACCGAGAGAATCCGGTCATTTTTCAAAATAAAAGATTGTTCAGACTCGGATAATAAATACAAGAGAAATAATTTATTACTTAATGAATTATTAGGTGTACCCATTGATCCACGGACCGGTACCGATCTGCGGGGTCCACTGGTCTAAATGTATTAACATGGTGTTAACACCAGCACACAATGTTCGATTAATCCTGCTTCTCTTTACACTGACTATGGGGACTCTATCATAGTTTCACTTTTCTATATTGTGTTTCTCCATTGAATCATATATTATCCAGTATGATACATACTACAGCAGGTATGAGCCATTTTACTGCATTTGATTGATTGAATGTTCTGGAAACTTGGAGCTCATACATAGCTCATGAATGAAGTACTTTTACAAATTACCCAAATGCAAAAGAAAATGTAAATTTGATAAGGAATTAAGGGTATTTACCAATGTGTTTTATTATGGATCAGTTCTACAAAGACACTAAACTTTTAGTAAAAGAAGCAGAAAATGGTTGAAATTCTGCGCAATTTTATTTAAAGTTGTTCACATTTGTTCAGGTTATTTACATTTTATTGTTAAAAGACAGTCTGTAAATGTAAATATTTTCTTAATTTAACATTCCTTGCAGTAAAACAATGACAAATATGTGAAGTTGTCATCATTTATCGGCAAAGAAAAAACTGAGAAGAAAATATGGAGTCATTTAACAGGTTATTATGCTCCTCATCCCACAGGCCGCATGTTTGAGACCCCTACATTAAATGCAAATTTGGAAAGTCCAGATGTTTAAGACTTTCTAAAACCCCACGGGAACCCTGAGAGATAGTAAGGAAAGAGAAAGGAGCTCAAAGTCAAAACAAAAGATGGAAAAAGAACAAAAAAGTGAGCTCTGGAGAAGGGAGAAAGGAGAAATGAGGTTAAAAAGGCAGACCAGGGAAATGTAAATGCAGAAGGTGAAAAGAAAAACAGAGGGTAGATAGTGGTAACTATGGCAGCGTGATGACAGATGGATGTTGCTCAAGTGCAGTTCAAGTCGTAGCGTACAGTAAAGTCTGCAGCCGGCGGATTACAGCCCACTTGGAAAGATGCGACAAGCCACCGACATTTTCTCCCACACTGCAGGTGAATATAAATCATTTACCCTGGGTCATATCACTCCTGCGCTCCTGCTGTCTTGCCACCGCCCCCCCCATGACAAAATATGCTGACAGAGCACAGAGGATCTGCCTGCCGGAGTGACAGCCGAGCCAGACAGTGATCGGCCAGAAAACCAGAGACATTTTAACAATGCCGGCGAGGCATCTGCGACAGCGGATACACAGCGTTGACGCCAACATCCATCCGGCGAGCCTGTGCAGAGTGACGAGCTGTCAGCCCGTGTGAAATAATACAAAAACAACAGTGAGCGCCCGTTTTTTTTGGAACTTCTGCTACTTGTGGATCTGCTGCCAAACTAGATAACGGAGCAATTAACCCATCAAAACCCACTGTGACATTTGTGGCGGATCCCAAATGAATGTTTTCTCTATTTTGAACCATCTTTAAGTGGTTTATCACCATTTATTGTAACATTATCTGCTGTGCTTTGTGATTTCTCAATGAAAATCAGGCATTTTTAACCTTTAATGCCCTGGTTATGTAGATATTCAAAGAGTCAAAGAATGACGACCTGTCAGTCTATGTGAAATAATACAAAAACAACAGTGAGCAAAGGTTTTTTTTTAGTTTTTTTTTTTACTTCTGCTATTGGTGGATCTGGTGCCAAACAAGAGATGGATTAGATTTGATTAGCACTTTTCAAGATGCCCAAACTACTTTATATAATTGATCCATTATTCATTCACTCTCGTATGCTCCCTCTGGTGGTGGTAAACTACATATCGTCAGCTTCATACCAATGAGAAAAAACACATTTTCTAAAAGTCACATCCATATTTGTTATTGATTTTTTCACAGAACATTCAAGTAGAGAAGAAAAGTATGAAAAAAGAACAAAACCTAACATCATTTGTTTTATGAAATAAAATGGACTTAGGCAGTTTTTCTGAGAACATAAAATCATCACTGCCATTTTGCATTCATTCAAACTGCCTAAGTCAAATGAATGACTTGGGCAGGTATGTTTTTGCACTTGTTTTTTGTTTTTTATGAGTGTTCTGATTGGTAAATGACATAGGCAAAAAGACAGAATGATGCAGCAGTGATAGGGGAGTAAAGTTATGCAAAAATCTAAATTTGACCAAAAATTGACTCGGGCAATTATGGTATGAGGTTAACGATATGTATTCACAGTTGTCCTGGGGCAGACTAAGATTTTGAACCTACAGCCCCTTCAACCACCACCGAATATTCATACACCAGTGCGAGTGGCAGTAGGGGGCAAGGAGAGTGGCTGACTAGGACAGAGTGGGATTTGAACTGCCAACCCTTCACTTAATGGAAGGCCTGCACTACCAACTAAGCCATGGCCACCCCAATGGAGCAATTATGACATTTGTGGTGGATCCCAAATTAATGTTTTGTCTATTTTTAACCATCTTTACGCGGTTTATCACCATTTATTGTCATATTATTGACTGTATTTTGTGTTTTTTCAAAGAAAATCCGGTATTTTCCAACCTTTAATGCACTGTTTATGTAGGTGTTCATAAAAGCTCAGAGTAAATTTGAGAATTAAACTGGTCTACAATAGGGCATGTGAATGGAGCTGTGCGTGGAGCAATAACCGATCCCTGCTATTACACCCTAGCAACAAGGGATCTTGTTTACTGGAAAAGGCTTTGGTTAAAATATATAATTACATAGATTTCTATTTAAAGGTTGTCTAGAGGGAATCCTGATCTTTCCAATGGTACCAGCGCAAAGGAAAGTTGTGCTTTTACTGTCAGAGTCTGTAGTTGTCCTTCCGAAAAGGTGTGCTTTGAAGCAAAGATTAGATATTTAGAAGTGTTCAGGAGACATTTTACATGGATTTTATGAATAAACTTCAAATGCAATAATTTTGACCCCTATAACTTATTTGAGGCTATAGCTTGAAATACTGCTGTGAGACTGAACCACTGGTTTTGTGCTGGAGGGTCACATATTATGGTACATTTCAGTGTTATGTTTTATACTAAACTAATAAAGTGGTGAAACATTACAAAAGATTTTAAACATATTTGTTTAAATTTTTTTCAACAACAAGTGAATTCTCCTAATTGAACCATTACTTGGTAGAGGTAGGGAACACCATTGCACTAACGGAAGTACAAATGAAATATTAACAGTGCTTGTTAAATATGCTCCGGGTCAAACTGACCCAGGAACACCACTCCTGTTCCTGACAAATGAACATTAACAGGAGGTTTAAATCCACTGCAGATGACACAGCCATCCTGCTCAACTCTGCTGCCAGCGTTCAGAAACTATTTCATGTGGATGTTATTTTTGAGATGCACAATGGGTGAATGAGTAAACTGAAATGAGCTTCACACTCACACACACACACACACACACACCATGCTAATCAGGCCAGCCGAGCGCTCTTCAAGTCGTCGTCCCCGGCAGGCCTATTTGCAGAAGAATATCAAACGTCCTGCTCGCTATCATTCTTTCCAATTAGAGGCTCAGGACTTCATTACCGCCACCCTGCCAGCTGCAGGCTTCAAACACTTCCATGCAGACAGACAGACAGACAAAGGTGAATGCTCTAAACGGTCTTTCCGTCATAGCCTGTATGATTGAAGGCCGTTTTCCAACAGTGTTTTCTGTCTGTTTTGTCTCTCACTGCCAGAGGTGGAAGTAACTAAGTATAGAAGTACTTCCTTTAATGTATTTAAGTACAGTGTTTAGTTACTTGTTTCCTGGAAACCTTTGGCTTTTTATCTCATTATTTTAACTTTTTATCTCATCATTTTGACTTTTTATCTCATCATTTTGACTTTTTATCTCATCATTTTGACTTTTTAACTCATCGTTTTGACTTTTTATCTCATCATTTTGACTTTTTATCTCATCATTTTGACTTTTTATCTCATCATTTTAACTTTTTATCTCATCATTTTGAGTTTTTATCTCATCATTTTGAGTTTTTATCTCATCATTTTGATTTCCCTCAATGCGCCTTACTTATGAAAAACCTTCATAAAAACCTTTCATTGACAGTTCACCTTATAGTGCAGAAAATACAGTAATTCCATCATGTGTTTCAGTCTAATACAGTGATTGACTGTAAACTATTGGTGCAGGGTCCTAAATGGACGTTGGTAAGAACACAGTAATGGTCTTTACTGTATACTGTATTTACTGTATAACACTCACCAATTTTCTCCAAAACAACAGACATTTGAGCTGAGATATTGTATTACATGACAAAGAATGATTTGAATGTTGCAAAAAAACCCCACAATAACTCATTTTTGCCAAAAAATGCAGTTACTGCTTTTTTTCTTTGTAGGACAGTATGGAGCCTCTGAACTTCTAAATAGAAAAAGAAAACATAATAAACTGTATTTTACACCAATTATTTACATGGACTGATAGGATTAATGGATCAGCAGGTATTAAACAGTTTATATCAGTGGATGGTTTTGGTCACTGGTGCTTGTTTTAGGCCTTTAATGGTTCACCCATAAAATGCTTTAGTCCTACTTTTAGAATAGAATAGAATAGCACTTTATTCATCTCACCCTGGGAGAAATGTTGTAGCTACAGTTACAAGAAAGACAGGTTTGAACAGTTTTTGTGTCTGTTCTCAGTTTAATTTTGCCTCTATTTTTAACCATTGAGACTATTGTGTTTCCTCTCAACTGCTTTCCAGTATAGTTGACTAATCAAAAGCAATTCTTCACACAGTTTTAAGACAAGAAGGTCAAACCACTGAAGCTGAAAAGTCATAGTCTTTAACATTAAACCACAGAGGAGAAAGTAAAGAAGGGATCATCTGAAAAAAGATGGATCTAAAGTGACTTTTAACACAAGTCCTGTAGAGATCTGGGTTCACACGGCTGACCTGGACTCTGATCATTTGGCCTTTTTTCCGCTCATTCTTCAGCCTGTGGCGAAGGCGGCTAATAATGAGCAGACAAAACAGCAGCACACAGTGAGTCCACCATCTGAAATCTGGAATATTCTCAGGGTGTGTTGAGCCGCATTTTGTAATAAAGGTCTAAAATGTAAGAAGTTTTTCATTTCATAGTAAACTGCCTCAATGGAATACACTGGTCTACAAATAAAATACTTATAGAATAAAACTAATCAAATGTTCCCACATGTCTGTTAGTGATAAAGAAAAGTCAAGCCTTAAATACAGTTTGGATCAAGTTTCCAAGATAACTCTGGGGTCAAAATATGAAACTTCACTTTAATTCAATTCAATTCAATTTTATTTATAAAGCCTTAAATCACAACAAAGTCGTCTCACAGGACTTTACAAAAACACAATCAACTACAGAGATACATTATATGACAACTCCCAAGCATCCCCTGTCCTACTTTAATTTTCCTGAATATTTTTGTTTATTTTACTGAATATTTAGTTAATTTTTACTGAATATTTTGATAATTTTTCTGGGTATTTTGGGTAATTTGCATTCATTTTATTGATTATTTTTGGTAATTTCTGGTCATCTTTATACTTTCTATTAACACTGGTCTACAAGTAAAATTCTTTCAGAATAAAACTATTAAAATGTTCCCACGTGTGTGTTAGTGATAAAGAAGCCTCAAGTCTTAAATGCTGGTTGGCTCAAGTTTCCAAGATAAGTCTTGGATATCATGAAATATTTCAAGAAAAAATATATGTTGGTTTTCAAAAGATGTGGCTGCATCAGATTAGTACAGATGCAAATGATCTATTTATTTTGGTTTGATTAATTTTCTGAATTATTTTGGTCATTTTTGTTCATTTCTGGTCGTCTTTAACACCAATAACAGTCGTCTACAAGTGAAATTAAAAAGGGCGGCTGTGGCTCAGTAGGTAGAGCGGGTCATCAGGTGACCGGTTCGCGTCCCGGCTGACCACATGCCGAAGGGCAAGAAACTGAACCCTGACTTAATCTCCCAGTAGGACTGACAGAACCTTAGAAAGCTACTGGTGTATGAGTGTGTGTGAATGGGTGAATGTGAGGTTAATGTAAAACACTTTGAGCACCATGAAGGTGGAAAAGAACTACGTATATAAGTGCAGTCCATTTACCATTTAAAATGCTTCTAAAATGAATGAAAAGTTCAAAGGAATATTTGAAATATATAGGAAATATAGGAAAATATATGACTTACTCTAAAAAAAATACAAAATATGGAGGATAATATTGTAAAGACAAATGGTACTAAATCAGTTATGAATGTTATAAATGGAGAAAAATCCATTTGGAAACGACCACAGAAGTAGCACTGGGCCTTTGTTGGTTATTTCAGGTTCCACCTACAAAACAGAACAATTTGATCTCAATTACGCAACCTTTATTCTACGGCCCTCTGGAATGTTGCGACAGCTCCCATTCACTTTGAATGAACGTTCCCAGCGTTCTGCGGGCAGATTTTTTTTGATAACCCCCGCTAAGTCATTAACGCCGGCTGCCAATGGCAACAAGTTTTGTCACTTCAGATTCATGGTATCATATTACTCCGCAGGTAGTTCGGCCACTTTGAAAGTAAATATTCGTGCAGTTAAATGTCAACAAATAGGGCTAGCAGATCAGAGGCAGCAGCGGAACAAAATAGCTTATACAGTGCCAGTGGAGTGTTGCTTAGGAACAACAATAACGTTCTACCTGGACTACTTTTTCTCGACAGAAGCCATCGTCTATATCAGGGGTGTCAAACTCATTTTAGTTCAAGGGCCACATTAATCCAAATTTGATCTGCGGAGGGCGGGGCCAGTGAAATAATAACATGATTATATAAAAACTACAAACTTTCCTGTATGTTTTAGTGTGAAAAAAGCAAAGTTATGTGACGAAAACGTTTATATTCTTTAACATAATGTGAATAATATGAACAAACTGAAATGTCATAAGTAAACTATGTGCAGTTTTGACAATATTATGTCTCAGTTTATCATTTACACATGATCTCAATTACAATTTTCAGATCACAATGGGATCAACAAAACATACAAAGCATTTAATAACAGGTCAAATATTGGTAAACTTGGCCTTCAGACATTTAAAAAATATTCATATTTGTTCAGGTTACTATTTTAGTGATTATTTTAGTGTAAACACAATAAAAAAATACATGAACATTTTTATATTTAGAAAGAGAAACATTTCAAGTTGTATATATGCATTATTATGACAGCATTTGACTGATCTGACCCACTTGACATGTTGAACCTGAACTAAAATTATTTATATCGTCAGTGTCATTTTTGCATTTGACAAACTCATCCCAGGGGCCAGACTGGACCCTTTGGAGGGCTGGATTTGCCCCCCGGGCCGCATGTTTGACACCTCTGGTCTATATGAATAAATTCTTAATAATTTTGGTAAACAATTGTCTGTCTTTTCTCAAAATAAGCAGTTATAAGCTGTAATAAGCCATAGAATAAGTAGGATAATGTATCACCCACATGTGACGATCGAAAAATATTTCCCTGTGCTGTTTGTCCCCGTAGGGAAATTTTTTTCTGATAGTCACACGTGAGCGATACATTATCCCTTACAAATTCCCGTGCAGTTAACCATTCCCGATCCACTTTACAAACCCGCTGGTACCTGAGTACATTAGACCCGTAACCAGATCTGTCATTAAACACTGAAAGGAAAATAAATTAACCACTTATTTTTGTCTCTGAAAAGCAAATTCAATTACCTTAAGCCACAGTAACCAGGAAATGCTGTATTACTTTTGTGAATAGCACAGACGGTTCAGTAGTTACAGTTATTTGAATGTTATAAAGTGCAAAATGCAGCACTGGTGATATTGAGGTTGTTAAAGGGTTAAATAGTTTTAGTTGAAAGATTGAAGTGGCTTTGAAGTGAATGATATAAAGGTAACCAATGACCTCCATCTACTACAGATAATACACCAACTATGGATAAGTACCTCATACATCCCCGCTTTAAAAAAAAACTATACCTTGAATAATCCACTCACTGTCCTTGGCTCATAATAGGATGAAGTGATGTATGTTGTTTTTACACTTTACAAAAGCCTGTCATTGAACCATTGACTTCTGCCCTTTTACTAGACTGGAAAATCTTACAATACTGAGAACATTTTCACTTGTACCATTCACAAATTTGTATTTATATATATATTTTTTTTGCTTAGTTGAACATATACATATAACATATCCTCTATAGACCCAATAATGTATATTGTCCTCTGTAGGGGATAAAAGTTTCAGAGTTTTACTTAAAAAATATGTCCATTGTAAATTACATTCCATTAAAAAATTCATTGTGACTGAATAAAAATATATTTTAATGCATTTGAAAAAAACTAAGGCATTGTGCAGTTTTTTTAAGGTAATTGTTTAATGTAAAAAGAAAAAAAAAAAAAAAAGCTAAACCTTTAATTTTCTTGGGTCTCAGGAGGATATTTATTTATTTATTTATTTATTTACATAATTCAAAGAAGAAAAGGAATCTTCCATTGGGACAAGTGAAAATTAGCTTTGATTTTCATGATTTTCCAGCTCTATTGTCTAAAAACAAGTTCTGGAACATTCCTCTTTAGGGGATTGTGTCTGATTTTCAGTGTGATGAGATATTTGGACTAGAAATGAGAAAAATACACTTGGTAAAATTTAGATGTTTTTTTTTGTTTTTTTTTCCCCAGTCTATTTGCAATGGTGTAAAGAGACGAATACCTTCACTGTTATGAAATAAAAATGAGTCTACTTTTAATACTACTACATTGCAAAAATCAAAATCCGATTTGTCTATTTGTCTAATTTCTAGTCCAAATATATCATCACATTTAAAATCAGACACAATCACCTAAAGAGAAAGTTTTCAGTCAGATATAAGAACTGATTTATAGACAATAGATCTGGAAAATCTAATATTAAAAAATGTTACCAAGATAATTGGCAGACTTTTTAAAAATAATTAAAGGAGTCATTCTCCTGAAACCACTTTTCCACACTTTTTAAAATCTGATGGGTCACCCCGAGTTACCAATACATGCTACGTTTTGTGTCACCTCCACTGGCTGTATTTACCATTCATAGAAAACAACACAGAGAAACAAGCCACTCAGAAAAAGCTTGACCACGACATGTCATGTAAAAAATTAAAAAATAAATAAAACATGTCATGTGGACATTGGCGTTACCCACATGGGGTTAAGCGCACCCACAGAATGCAGGTAACACTACCCCCAGCCCGTCTCCCATTACAGTGAATCTGAAGTAGCATTAGCATCTACAAGAGAAGACAGCACCACAGATGCTGCACATACGTGAAAAAATGGTGGAGCAAACCGGTTCATATGCTCTCTGTGAAAATAAAGAGGCGGGTTTTTTTTCCTGCAATTTTCAAACCAAGTGATGGCACAAAACCTAGCTGGATGCTACTCTGGGATAGTAAACACACAAAGCAAATTCATTCCATCTGCCAATGGAATGAATGAAAAAATGAAAAAATTTAAAAAAATTTCTACTATCAAAAAATAAGTTCCGAAAAGTTATTTTTATTATTTTAAGAGGGATGAGATATTTGGAATGAAACATGGAGAAATCAACAAGAAAGAGAAGGTTGAAAAGAACAAGGGTTGGGTGGTGGTGGTGGTGTGTGTGTGTGTGTGTGGGGGGGGGGGGGGCGCTTAAAGAGACCAGATCAGGAGTGAAGGTCATATTTTAAAACCCGCTGATGAAATCATTTCAGAGAAGAAGGCGTCATATTTTGGCTGGAGGAAGTCAGAGTAAAAGTGTGGGATGGGTTCTATCGATCCGTCAGGCGGTCTGTTTGTACATGTTTACGAGGCGAATAGAAAAAGGAGAAACGGGGGGAAGGAAGGAAGAGGGGAGGAGTGATGAGAGGAAGGATGGAGAACGAGCGAGTGTGGAGGCGGCAAACAGTGTGTAAATGCAGGAGGGCCGCATCGATCCCAGCCTGTGCGCTCTTCATCGACTGAGAAGCAGATGAGGACTGATTACAGCGCAGTTAAGAAGCACATGAAAGGAAACTTATGGACGGCGAACAGGCCTCCTCCTCCTCCTCCTCCTCTTCCTCACCACAGCCATTAACAGCCTGTAAAAGACCTGCATGAATACAGTCACCTGTTAAAAAAAGGATGTCAATGATTCATCTTCAGGTCCTTCAAAAATCCCATTTCCAATAAAAGGATATCTGTTATTACACCCCACCCCCCGAAGAGGAGAGCGGTATTGTGTTTGAGTCAGTTTGTTTGTTTGTTTGCTTGTTTGTCAGCAGTTTTACACACAAACCACTAGACCGATTTTCATGAAATTTTCAGGAGAGTTGCAAGGTGGTCCAGAATAGATCCCATTCAATTTTGGTAACAGTCACCAAAAATGTGTTTTCACAATAAGAGATAGGGCAAATCAGATAAAATATGTGCAAGGGGGTCGGGGTTTGTTGCACCTGACACTGCTGGTTAGATTATGATTTCAAGATTCAAGAGGTTGGTAACATTTTACTTGACAGGTGAGTTCATAACACATTCATAGCAGTTGTAATAAACTGCACATGAAGCATTCATGACTGTTTCATGACCTTACATGAATGTGGAAGACAGAATGATGACAACTTTTCAAAAGAAAAGTCTAATCATTGCAAAGCAGCACTGCCGCTTTTGGCACTTTTCAAATACACATTTTAATAATTTTGTGAAACATATCTAATGCTTTGCAGGACTCCAGAGAAGATGCCTGTGTCCTGCTACTGCAACCACAAGAGGCGGTCAAATAATTTTTGTGCCGCATTGCGCGGGTCCCGCAGAGTCCCGTTGCAGGCCTCTACCTGGAAGGGTTGGACCATCCCATTATCAAAAGATAAATCATCAGCAAAGGTTACATTATTAAACAAATTGTCACTGGACGAGCCCGTTGTTTTGGGGGTAAAAAAACCCAGCAGTGCTGCTTTGTGATGTTGGACTTTTATTTTGAAAAGTTGTCATCATTCTGTCTTCCACATTCATGAAAGGTTTGTCAAGCCTCATGAAACAGTCATGAATGCATCATGTGCAGTTTATGACAGTTGCTATGAATATGTTATGAACTCACCTGTCATGTAAAGTGTTACTAACCTCTTGAATCTTGAAATCATGATCTAACCAGCAGTGTCAGGCACAACAAACCCCGACCCCCTTGCACATATTTTATCTGATTTGGCCTATCTCTTATTGTAAAAACACATGTTTGGTGACTGTGACCTTTGACCTACAGTCACCAAAATTTAATGGGATCTTGTTTTGAAGTTGAAGACCTTCCAAAATGTTTTTTTTTTTAAATTATTATTTTGACAAAGTTGCTTTTGGTCCATCTTTGAGCTTCCACTGCTCTTCTATCATCTGACCTACATATTAGACGTTTGGTCTCCCTGGATAACTTTTCACCTAGAATCACAATCTATGCCCAGATTAGCTCTATCTGCTTTGGCTGATCCACAATATGGGTCCACATTTGTCTGAAAAGCAAAAAAATTGCAAAAATTCTGATCCTGTTTAAATACCACAGATCATAAAGTTTAAGGAAGCTTTAAACTTTTTTGTGAATATTCCTGATCCCTCTGACATTCCACTGTAATTTTATTTGTCTCTTGGTAGAAATGGGAAATAAGACACATTTCCTTTTGCCCCCCCCAAATTTTTTTTTGAAAAGTTAGCCAGGGACACCACAAATCTAATATATAGGTCAAACGTGGAAGCTCAGAGTTGAACCAAATGCAAGTTAGTCAAAAGAATAATGCATAAAAGAGGCCTTTACTTTAAACCCATAAGGGATATTAATGTAAAAGTTGGTATTATTTCATAAGTCGATAAGAGGAACATCTATGACAGGGAATGACCCTTATGCAATTAACATGATTATTCAACAGTTTCAATCAAACAACTTAATTAATGACATACTTTATTAATTATTTAATGATGTATTTATTTATTTAATTTTGGCACTTTAAATCCTCTATATTTTCCCACTGACACTCCTGTTCATGTTCCTTCTCTTCATGTGTCTTTGGTTTTTCTGTCTCTTCAGGTTACTCAGCTCATTTCCATTTGTGTATATTGTCATATCCCTCCCTTGGTTTCCATCATCATCATCTGCAGCTCAGATCAATGCAGAACATGTGAAGCATGCAGGGGGATAAATCAGCAGTGTTCTGATGCCTAATGAAGATTCACTCAGGGTTATCTTATCACAGTGTACGGACACGTTCTAATGGAGAAAAATTGAGTTTTAGGATGAAAACACATAAGAAACAAGTGAGGAAGGGAGGAAAGTGGATGATAAAAACAACCGCCTAGAGTGAGGAGAGTAAATAAAACAAAAGCAAAAGCAGCCAGAAAAGATTAACCACCTTTATAAAACCAACGCGATAACAGTCACTCTTGAATTCTAGGCCATCTGCCACTGAGTTATTATTTTGTTTATCCAGTCCAGAGCCATTGGAGGCAAGGAATTATGGGTATTACTGAGAAAATCTGGCATTATTAAGAATTGCCATGATATTAAAGAACTTAGGGGGGGGGGGCATTGTTACAGAAAAACAAGGGCTGTGTTCCAAACCACATACTACATACTTTCATACTCATACTATTCATACTCTGTACTGTCTATTAGGGCATTAACAGACACGTCAATTTGGAGGAATCGACAAGTCACATGTTATTCTTTCTGTCCCTCTCTCTCTCTCTCTCTCTTTCTCTCTTGGCGCGTAAACACAGTCAGGCCTAAACCAAACATGGCTGCTGCAGGTAAGACAGTTGTGGTGGGCTAACAAAACAAAAGATGCGATGCGTGTCTGTCACTATCTTTTACTTCACCTTAGATCAGGGGTCTCAAAACTCATTTTCTTCAGGTGCCACATTCAGCCTGATTCGACATCCAATGGACCGGAGCAGTAAAATGAAAACATAATAACCTATAAATAATGACAATTCCAAATTTTGTCATTGTATTAGTGCAAAACCCCCCCCCATTAAATTGTAAAAAATACTTTTATAAATTATCCAAATGCAAAACAAGTGAAATTTCACAAGGAAAATAAGAACAATTTTAACAATATTCTGCCTCATCATTAGACCATGTGTTTTATTATGGATCAGTTTTACAAAGACGCTAAACTCTTAGTAACTGAAGCCGAAAATGATTCAAATTGTGTCTAATTTTCTTTGGACATTTGAGGTTGTTCCTATTTGTTGAAGTTATTGATCTTTTATTGTTATAGGATAGTTTGTGAATGTAAATATTTTCATAATTTTATATTATATTTTGCAGTAAAACAATGACAAAATAGGAAATACCATCATTTATAGGCAAAAAAAAACTAAGAAGAAAATATAGTCATTTAATTGTTTATTGTGCTTTTCATCCCAAAAGGCCACATTGGAAACATTGGCGGGTCGCATTTGGCCACATGTTTGAGACCCCTGCCTTAGATGAAAAAAAAAAAACATCACGGCCATCTGAAATTAGATTAGCCAGATTATATAATACATAAAAGCAGCATCCGCTAACTAACCTGAGTGAGCAGCAGCATAGACAATGCGGCTTGTCGGCCGCTGCCTTAAACCTTTTGAAGTTAATATAAAAAGTGAGGACGTGTGACAGACGTGTGGACAGTCTAGTTTTAGAGCCATGGGTCCAAACCAAATGCAGACATATGTTCACCTACTGATGTTGTGCAGTTAAATTTAACAGAAAACTCTTTGCTAACGTTAGCCTTGGTTTTGTTGAGGTTAAAATGCTGATGCTTGTGTCTTGTCAGTGGACATTGTTACGTTGCAGTGAACTTTAATACAAGTTGCTCATTACTGGACAGACGCGTCCTTGTGTTTTTTGTTTATTTTTTTTGCCACAAGAAGCAAATCTACACGCAAATTATTAGCATACTAGCATTTACACTGATCCCAACCCATTTATGGAATTTGTCCAGTCATGTGATGGTCGAACATCATGTCGCATTGCATCTTGGGTAATGTCAGTATGTGTAGGAAGCTCGTGATATTTGGGAACTTCCCACGTATTCAAAATGTCATACTGCCAGTGTAAACACACTGGACACTCAAAAAGTTAGTACGAATAGTAGGTAAGTTTGTGGTTTCCAACACAACAAAGCTTTCCTGAAAAAGCATGTATGTCCCATGAGCTTCCACCACTGTGACGTTCCGACACTCAGGCTAAAATACTGCAGCACAGAATAAAGCGTAGTAATTTATGCCTGTTTTCATGAAGTCTTGGTTCACATGAAGTTGAAATCATCAAGTTCACAAAAAGCCTTTGGATTGGGAAAAATAAATAAATAAAAGAGTCCTGGAAATAATGGCTTTCAGGTGATTGATGTAATGACCCCCATGTAACAGATTCACCCACAGGCCAGTGCTGATAATTTATGGATATCTGTGAAAAATGAGAATGAAAAGCAGAGTCATTTTAGAGGAAAACAACGGAGCCTGAAGCAGAAGATCCACATCAGATCCACAGTGAATAAATAAACACTCGGTGCAGAAAAAGGACATTTAATACTGGTTAAAAAAATGCAATGTTTGACTAAATGAATGTTTTAGTAAAGGAACAGACCCTGTCATGGGTGGGTTTGGGGGGATTTTAATCAGATGAATCATAAAACAAACTAACTATATATATATATATATATATATATATATATATATATCTATATATATATATATATATATATATATATATAATAAAACAATATGTCCCTCTTCCATCACACCTGGAAGCCATTAAATCATTATTAGGCTTCTGAAGCACTGATCAATAATTGAACTAGGTCTGATCGAAGAGGTAAATAACTAAAAAATGCTGGACACTGGGCCATGAGGACCGGATTTGAGAAGCACTGTATATTACCTGATACAAAGGACACTAAGAAAGAAAACATATACACATCAAGCTAAGATCCACCTAAACACACAAAAGAATCTGATAAAATATCCACACATGGTAAATATTCAAACAATAGTAATTTTATACAGGTTGAAAAACACTGTATTGTAATTTGTGCAGAAATGACCAAAAATAGTAATTTGCTCCATAAAAGGTTAAATGCATATAACTTTTGAGAAAATTGTCAAAAGCTTTGCAGTAAGACGGATGAAAAACACATTATTTGACCTTGTGTGTTGTGAAACTGTTGTTTTTCCATGAGTCAGAGGTGAGTCACAACCCTACATTTGTCCCTGACCTGTCTTTCATTGATTATTACCACAGATTGCCGTTAAAGAAAGTGAAAAACATTAGCCTTCTTTTACTGGATCTGTCCAGTTCTTGGTCCATGCCTTCACCTTCCACCATGACAACCATTGAAACAGACTCTGTGAAATCCTGCTGACAAATAGGAATGACCACATAACTGTTCTACTATTACATAACTAACCTGACTAATGTAACAAGTAGGACAGTGTGTTGACAGTTAAGTTGTTGTACAGACAAAAAAATGCGCCAAAAAAAATGCTAAAATCCACTAAAATTCCCCAAAAATAAACTTACATAAAAAGGATGTACATATTAACAATCAATTAACAGTCAAACCCCACTGCCCCTGCACACATTTTATATAATTTGCCCTTTCTCTTATCATTGTGAAAACACTTCAATAGCCCCGTTTACATGGGAGGTTTCATTCCTGTTTAATTCTGAATAAAAGTTAATTCCTCTTTAAGATGACCATGTAAACACTTAATTCCAGTTGAAAAGTTGATGACTCCAAATTGAATTTCATTTCAAAATAAAGCCGCTGGTTTATTCCGAAATTATTTCTAAATTTGGTAATTCCTCTGATATGGAAACAGTTAATTATTCCTGTCGTTCTGCACATGCTCGTTGCATGCATATTCCACTGTGGAAATTAGTTTGTTGATTCCTATGGTTGATTCAGTCGAGCTGCTGCTTCACAATTATCACAAAAAGAGACAGCAGACCTCTGCCAAGCCTTGATTTTTCATTTACATGTGATGTGATGGAGCCATAGGTGTTGAACCATCTGATGTCTGAAGGTGAGACGATGTGAATTAAAAATGAATCCTGAGATATTACCACTAATGTGTTTTAGCTGTTGACCATCAGTGTGACCTTGACCTTTGACCTTCGTTGCTCAAAGTCTAATGGGTTTTTCCTTGACCCATTATAATCTGTCTATCATTCGTTCATTTGTTTTTCAAAATGAAACCAAAAATAAGACAACGAAAAAACAACTTGTTTCTTTATTATTTGTTTCCAAAACCAAAATGAAAAAACGGATAACGATCCATTTTGAATTTTTCGTTGTTTTGTTTAAATGAATAATGGAGAAAACGGATAATGGCCGTTTCCCGTTTTATCTAATTATGACCTGAAGCCAGTTGAGTAAACAAGAAATGAAACTTAACAACATGTCCGCCAGACTTGAAGATGATTAAACAGCTGTTTGACGATGGAAAAAAACATGGTGATATTTCTAACACGCTAACACAGTTATGTATTCACAGATCCTCCGAAATGTTGGTGAGACACTAACACCCACTCAGGTGTAAATGACAAATGTCAGATGTAGAACTGGAAACTGTTATCATGTCATCATACTATGTGACCATGCTGTCTCAAAGTACAAAGAGTTAATTCAGTCACTAATTGTGCCTGTGTCATGTGATTATGTAAAGGACAGATTTAGTCCCAGTATAAGTGATGAGTTAGTCGATAGTACCATGCTCACATTAAAAACTACGTTAGATATAGTTGCCCCCCTCAAGTTAAAAACTACTAAGGTTAGATTAACCTCCCCATGGTACAACACTGACACTCGCTCCATTAAACAAGCAACACGTAATTAGAGAGGCAATGGAGGCGATCCAACTTAGAAGATTCTCTCAATGCCTGGAAAAATAGCCTAATAAAGTATAAGCAAGCTTTGCGTACAGCCAAAACTAGATATTACTCATCCATAATAGAAGAAAACAAGAATAACCCTAGATTCCTGTTCAATACTGTAGCCAAACTGACAAACAGCCACACCTCCGTGGAACCAGTTATTCCATCTGCGCTCCGTTCTGATGATTTCCAGCAGTTCTTTAACAATAAAATATCAACTATTAGAGACAAAATAGACACATTTCTCCCAAATATTAGATCAGAAAAAGTAGCGCTTTCAAACCTAGGCCCTTTAATAAATCCCTCTGTAACACTAAATAATTTCACCACTGTAGACCAAACTGATCTCATATCTATTATCATGTCTTCCAAGTCAGCCACCTGCCTTTTAGATCCAATTACAACAAAACTCTTTAAAGAGATTCTGCCCCTAATTATTAGCACTGTCCTAAATATAATTAACACTTCATTAACTACCGGATATGTGCCGCAGTCATTTAAATATGCTGTTATTAAACCAATTCTGAAAAAGCCTACCCTAGATCCTGACATTTTAGCCAATTATAGGCCTATATCCAATTTGCCCTTCCTGTCAAAGGTTTTAGAACGAGTAATAGTTAAACAGCTGTGCCAATTCCTGCAGGATAATAGTTTATTTGAACAGTTTCAGTCTGGCTTTCGTGCCCATCATAGCACTGAAACAGCGTTAGTTAAAGTTACTAATGACTTATTATTAGCCGCTGACATCGGATTAATATCGGTCCTGGTGTTATTAGACCTTAGTGCAGCCTTTGACACCATTGACCACAGTATCTTAGTGCACAGATTAGAATGTGATATAGGTATTAGAGGAGCAGCCCTCTGCTGGTTTAAATCATATTTATCTGATCGCTACCAATTTGTTCACGTCAATCAACAATCATCGCAGTCCTCCAGAGTTAATTATAGCGTGCCCCAAGGGTCAGTCCTTGGGCCTATATATGCTCCCTTTAGGTAACATCATTAGAAATCATGGTATTAATTTTCATTGTTATGCGGATGACACACAGCTATATTTATCGATTAAACCTGATCAGACCAGACAAATAGATAAACTAAGTACTTGTGTACAAGACATAAAAATTTGGATGAGTGCCAATTATCTTTTATTGAACCCTGAAAAAACTGAAGTCGTTATAATTGGTCCTAAAAATGCGAGAGACTCCCTACCTGACCGCATAGTTACTCTGGACAGCTTAAGTGTAACACCCAGTTACCTAACCCTAACCCTAACCACAGTTAAAAATTTAGGAGTTTTATTTGATCCAGATCTTTCATTCAAAATGCACATTAACCAAACTTGCAGAACAGCCTTCTTTCACCTGCGCAACATAGCCAAAATTAGGAATATTCTGTCTAAAACGACTGCAGAAAAATTAATTCATGCATTTGTTACATCACGATTAGATTATTGTAACTCCCTACTTGTAGCGTGTCCTAAATATTCCCTAAAAAGCTTGCAACTGGTTCAAAATGCAGCAGAAAGATTATTAACAGGATCTAATAGAAGAGAACACATCACCCCTGTGCTCCAAACCCTTCATTGGCTACCAGTTGAGTCTAGAATTGAATTTAAAATCCTCCTCCTTACATATAAAGCCATTAATGGTATGGGCCCCTCTTATCTTAAAGATGATCTGGTTCCGTACCAACCCAATAGAACCCTTCGGTCTCAGAATGCAGGTTTATTGAAAGTTCCTAAGGTTTCTAAAAGTACAGTAGGAGCTAGAGCCTTTAGTTATCAGGCCCCTGTCTTATGGAATCAGCTTCCCTTTAATATTAAAGATGCCGACACAGTCTCTACATTTAAAATCAGGCTTAAAACATTCCTGTTCGAGAAAGCCTATGATCAGGTTAGTTAAAAAATGATGTGGTGTATGAGTCACAGTTCAGTTTAGACTGCCCTCGGAGTTAGAATGCTGGGGGAAGTACAGTACACTGAGTTCCTTCTTTCTTCTCTTTCTCTCCCTCACACCTGTTTCTGTAACTTTTACAACCTATCTTTCATATCAAGTCTGTTCATGACTAGTCACCTGGTGTCTCCTTTCCCACCTCCCCCCCCTGGGGGGAGTGGTGGTTTTCCTGACAGTGTCTGCACGGGAGCCATGGACGACAGGATCTGCAGTTTCTCGCCTGTGCCGACCTGTGACCCCAGACCACTGCCCCTGCCTGTCTGGACCAGCCCCCCTTCCTGCATCTATATATGGACGTTCATCTATAGCCTGTCCGTCCATGGGAGTGGATCTCTCCTTCAATGTGGTTCTCCTCAAGATTTCTTCTTTTTCCCACTGGGTTTTGAAGTTTTTTCTTGCCGAGAAGGAGGGTCTAAGGACAGGGGATGCTTGGGACTTTTTTCATGTATCTCTGTAGTTGATTGTGTTTTTGTAAAGCCCTTTGAGATGACTTTGTTGTGATTTAGGGCTTTATAAATAAAATTTAATTGAATTGAATCAATACATAAGGTAAGTACAAGCTGTACACATATGAAAGATATACATATACACTTATATAAATATATGTTTGTGTGTTATTATAAATAGAACATACCTGGAATATGACACTCATTTTCTCCATGGTCATATCTCCAGGTCTTAGGGTGACCCTCTTAGTTTCCCCAAATAGGACATAGGTTTCTGTCTTTGTCACTGCGGGTCAAAGGTCATTTGTGGTTTACTTAACTGGCTTCAGGTCAAAATTGGATAAAATGGGAAACAGCCATTATCTCTTTTTTCTCCATTATTCATTTAAACACAAAAAAGAAAAATGAAAAACGGATCATTATCTGTTTTTTCATTTTGGTCTTGAAAACAAATAATGAAGAAACAAGTAGTTTTTTTTGTTGTCTTATTTTTGGTTTCATTTTGAAAAATGAATGAACGAATGATACATGGATCCATTATGTATGAAAGTATTATCAAAATCCGTTCAGAACTTGTAATCCTGCTGACAGATAGACATATACATATATATATGTATATGTATATGTATATATAGTCTTATCTTTAGGTGTGTAGCCCCCTTCAGACTGTTCCGTGTCCACATGGATAGACAGCTGATGTGTAGTGAGACGAGGTGACTGCAGTCCAAACCTCCGGAGGCTCTGATGTATTTCTCTATTAGGTCTATAACACAACCAACCATCTGTTCCAAAAACTTTCCTCTGGGAGCTTGTAGCGGGCCATTAAGACCACAACTCCCCACTGGTTTAAAAGCTTCTTCACAGGAGCTGTCAGCCACTCCACCCACTCCCACACCCAAACCCACACCCACTCCCAGCAGATATCTGACCACAGGCAGATTGTACAAACCCTCCCACTCTCCCTGACCACTGGAGTGTGATTTCTCTGCTGTTCCTAGAAACCCCACTGCAGCAGCAAACACCACAGCCACCGGTGACACCCAGGTTCCACTGGAGCTCAGATTATTAGGCATTTTATTACATTATTACAGTTTATTTATCATGTGTACTTCTGCAATGGAATGGACACTGTTTATTTTTCATGTGTAATACTGTTATGAAATGGACACAGTTTATATGTTGTGTATCACTGCGACTAAATGGTAACAGTTTATTTTTAATGTACAATACTGTTATGAAATAGACAGTTTTGTTACTCCACCAAGGAATTGGCAGCGTTATGGTTTTGCCAGCGTTGATGTGTCTGTGGTTTTAGCAAGATAACTCAAAAGGTTATGGATACTGACATAAGGAACAACTAATAAAAGTTTGGTGGTGATCCATGAGGGGGCGCTCATCTGTCTTGGTGGAGTCTGCGCTCTCTGAGTGCTTTTCTGTTTTTTTATGCGGACACCAGTTGGTTTACTCATCACTACAAGATATACGATACAATGGTTCACATTTTTGCATATATCTGTGCATTATACCATATTTACTGTATTTTTTATGTATTTTTTTAATGATATAAATTCAATGTCCAACACCAAGTTAAGAAGATGGGAAGAGGATGTGGATTACTAGACAGAGTTTAGTTTTAATGTGTAATACTGCTATGAGATGGACAGTTTATTTCTGAAACATGCATACATATATATATATATATATATATATATATATATATATATATATATATATATATATATATATGTATATGTATATGTATATGATGTGTGGGCTGCTAAAACCGTTTAATTTTTCTGAATATTTAAACAAAATCATCCATTCAGAATGCATCAGCGCTGACATTTAAAGAGTTAATTTTTGTGCGGGCTATTAATTAATTGTTATTAATTAGTAATTAAAAAAATTAATTAATTGACTATTAATTGTGTGGGCTATTAAGTGGGTGCTTGCAGCTGAAAAATATTTTTTATATCGGGGTTGCGATCAGTCGTGTCGTTTGTCATTTGAGATGAACATTAAAATAACCTGATGAATACGCTTCATTAACTGAATTTCCATGAAGGTGACGTACAACGTCGTCAGTATCCTACGGTATGGAGGGAGCAAGAGAGAAAGTCAAGTTAGGAGAGTGGAAGCTCTGGAGGTTTGGGACACATTCACTGAGATTTTTAAAGATGATGAGCGGCTCCCAGTGTTTTGTTTTCCGGGTTCAAATGACTCTTTGGGTGTTACAGGTTGTGGACCTCTAGTTTAGATGCTGCGCACAAGCAATGACATTGGATTTTAACACAGAAATAAATGCAGGTATGTGAGTAAGGTAATTTGATGTTCACCATTGATTATCCGTTAAAAAAGCGGGTCCAGAAGTGGGTCAGCTCTGTCCTTTTCAAATATATTTCTTGCAGTCCGAGTTGCAGGCAGGCTAGTTAAAAAAGTGGTCGGTTGTGGGTCGTTTATTCATTGATCCGTGCACCACTGACATCACTGATACACACACATATGTATATGTATATATATATATATACATATATATAATTGTTTTTATATATTTCAGTTATTTTGTGCAGCTAACATGGAAAAGTGTGGTAATAAAAAAAGACTTGATAAGTGGGTGGGCATGCATACGTTGAACTATGTTTTTTTTTTTTCTTTCAGTGGGTGGACTTTTAGAAAGGATCTGGACTCAAGCTGTGATTATTGGACAGTTTCAGCTACAGCTACTTTCATAAGCAACCAAAAATTATATAATGTAAGTAATTTTGTCTTTATAAAAGTTTTTTTTTTTTTGCACAGTAGATACTGGGGTGCAGTTGGAGAGGGGGAGCTCTTTCATTTCAGCTACCCACTTACCTGTGAAACGCTTGCATCTCCATTGTTTGCAGCCTTCATTAAATCCGATGACTGCTATTAGCTGCCAGCCACATTAAAGTGCAAAATGTCACCTTGTCCTCTGCAATAAGAAACCTCCTGCAAGCTGCCGTTGAAAAGCCTCCAGGTGGCCCAGTGCTGGCAAATAGGCCTCATCCATCTGCCTGCAGTGCACCTCCACCCATTTAAAAACTAAATGACACAAACTTGTATCTGAGGAGCTTTTACTCCGTCTTCACTTCCTCTGTTCCACTTCCATTCTTTGATTTCATCTGCGTCATCAATTCATTCACTCACTCACTCTGCACTTTTTTATTTCTCTCTTTTATAAAGTTAACCGCTCTTGGTAATACTCTACAATTAAGCTACATTAATGCATGAATTAATCAGTAATAAGTATTAATTAACAGTTACAGTTATCATGCATCTTATCTTAACTCCAGTAAAGTTACATCAGCAATATTAATTATTCAGTAATAACAATTACCAGTTAAACTGATCTCATATTATATTATCTTATCGACAATGAGCCAACATTAATGCATTAATTAGTCAGCAATAAGTATTAATTAACAGTTAAAACTATCATGCATTTATCTACAATAAGGCTACATTAACAACATTAAGTATTCAGTAATAAGAATTAACAGTTAGAACTATTACTTATCAACAATTAAGCTACATTAATGCATTAATTAATCAGTAATGATAATTAATTGACAGTTACAAGTACCGTGCATCTTATCTTATCTTATCTACAAACAAACTATGTAGATACATTAATTAATCAGTAATAAACATGAATTAACAGTTACATTTATCATGCATCTTATCTTTATCTACAATAAACCTGTGTGAAGTTGGCACCCCATATATTGAAAATATAAATAAAAGCACTTTCATTTGTTGTTTTGTTTGTTTGCACAAACCATCGTTAAGATATTTAATTTTTAAGAGGTTGGTGATCTTAGGTCACTCAGGACCCCATTAACATTGATATTACCCCAAAATGGTTGGAATCATTTGTGCAGACAAAATTAATGTTAGTGCAAAAAACCGTATTCATTTTATTTAACTTTTAATTACTTTGAAAGTAGGTGACGCAGCAGCCAGCACAATGAAAGAAGTGCTTTATGTTAAACAGTAAATGTACAAAACATGATGGACTAGCGTGGGGAAATATGTATGAGTTTGCTACAGGGTGTTTATTGGCCAATGAGATTTAGTTTACATTAAACAAAAGAAAAACATTTCTGCTGCAGCAGCCATACGTACAGCCATATAACCAAGGTAATTACATACTAATTCATATCTATATTGTTTAAAGTTTTCCACGATTAAATCAGTATTGGCCAAAACATTATGAGGCGCCAAGTATAACACACTTCATTTCTTGGATGAAATGTCTTTCGTGCTACAAAATTAAATTGTAAAACACCATGACATCTTTTGTCCACGGACATTAGCAGATCAGCTAGCATTGTGTCTATGAAATGATGAAGAAAACATTTCATTTTGGGACAAAATCCACAAAATGGATTCTGTGATTAAATGACTTTTGTCCACAAAAGCAAAACACTGCATTTTGTAGAACTGATAATGTTCTAGCACCCCCACACATGAGCACAGCCTAATAACTGCTGTCATTGAGTGTCACTGAAAGGTCAAATATAACGTCACATGATTTTAAAAAAAGAGTGGTGATAAGTACTCAGGTACTATCATTGACAGGTATCATGACCTTTGACCTTGAAGAGTCAAACTCAGCCTCACGTTTTGGGAGGGAGATGTCCATTAAGAGCTAAAGTATTTGTGAGGGGTGGGATTTGTTATCCCTGGTAGCATTTGTTCATTTGTTAATTTTTTGAACTTTTTTGTTTAAAACGCATAATTTCATGTAATAACCGTCAATTTATTTCCACCAATAATTCATGTATGAATTAACTTCTTACTTAAAATTGTCAGTTAATGTGTGTTGTTGCATGAATTAATGTTAATTAGTGTTCCCTTTCACCTTTCAAACCTTTCACCAATGCCCGTTCCACCTCCCACTCTGCATCTGTTCTCATCCCACTCTTTTCCACTTTGTCTCATTTTGGCTCATTATCTTAAATGCACTGAAGAGTGGGAGAAGGATGAAGGTGAGGCTTTGACTCGCAGCTGATGAGGCACGGGGGCTGGAGGGGGGCTAAAAGGGGGCCGGAGGCTCAAGTCTCACAACAGGACAGTAGGATTGCACATTATGGTGTAATATATTTAGCTGTCCTCCATCTCATTACGGCAGGTCAAAGAGAGCTGGAGGAGAACTGCACAGACACATTTAACAAGAAGGGAGACGCTAAGCCTGCAGCGCTAACACACAATTAAAAACCCCTCCTTCACAAATGAAAAGGAACTGAACAGACTGGAAATACAAAGAAATGTGCATGTTTTAGCAGCGAGAAGTCAAATATACAGGGAAGGCTTTAAACTGACCCATCCATTTTATATCTATTATTAGACATGTATAGGAATATGTAGTGTTTTATATACTGGGATATGTTTGCTTTGACCATAAGGATGTAAAGATAAAAAGGTAGTTATAAAATGATGGGTATGAAAATGTAACATGAGGGTATTTGAACCAAAAATGTCATCTTACCTTACGGAGGTAAAGACAAAATGTAGTCATTTAAAATAATGACTACATTATTTACATATTTACATTACTACATACAATACCTTGAGGATTGAAGGAATTTGAACCAATAATTTGTGTACTTTTTTAGTACACACACACACACACACACACACACATACACACATTCACCACCTACAACAGTTTCAACAATTGGAATCAACTGTTCCATTTAATTGCATTAACATGTTTAATCAGATTAATCACAATGATGAATCTGTGTTAATGGGTTCATTTTGACAGCCCTAGTGTGTGTGTGTATATATATATATATATATATATATATATATATATATAAAATACATATTATATATTATACATACACACAACAAGGTGTGATTACTCAAAAAAACAGGGGGGGTGGTTCCACAGAAAATACCCTGCATTGGATGTTCTCACCTTCATTCTCCGATGAATAACATAAATGAGGCTCAAATCACTAAATAAACATTTAAAATCAATAGTTTTCTTCGATGGTTCACTTCATGTGGCCTTTCTGCTGCCCGCATGTGAGGACACAGTACAGCGGTGTGCCCAGGACCGGGGTTCTGTTCCCCCCAGCTCGCGTCAGGTCTAACTGAGCACATCAGACCCGTCTCCGGATGGACCACGTTCGAACCTGGACCCCCCCCCCCCCTCTGCCCACATGTGACACAAACTGATAAATGTTGATTATTGTTTTGTTATTCAGGATAATTGAATCGTGAATGCTTGTGAACGCTCCAGACAGGATGTAGTTTCGAGTGGTGGGCTGACGAAGAGGCATGGGTGTGTATACTTTCAAAATATAACTGCAGGAACCATTTTCCAACATCTCCTACCCTAGCTTTAAGTCAAACATACATAAAAAGCTGTAGACTGAAGCACTAGTGTAAGTCGATCCTTTTATATGAATCATAAAACATACATGGCATTAATACTTATTATATATGACGATATAGTCAAGCCTGAGTGTTTTCACACCTATTATTTTAAACAACCACATTTTATCTTCGCCTCCTTAAGGTAAAAAGCAAAAAAAAAAAGTTAAAACTGGAAGTAACTCTTTCTCAAACGGGAAAAGACACATGAAAAGATGAGAGGATGTGTAAGGTAGTGAGTGGGTGTGTGAGTGTATGTTACAACGTGTGATATGATCATTGCCGCTGACGAAAGCATTTATCAGTGCAGCTGCAGGATCCGTGTGTGAAAAGCTCAGATCAAACACTGGAGGTGTTCATGTTAGGCAGAAACATGCCCGCTCTCAATGCTTTGCTTTTCCATTTTATAGGAAAAGTGCAGGAGCTTTTGGATTCGACGCTGCGTTCACGTCTTCAGTTACAGAATCGTTACCAGGAAAAAATTTATAATTAACCCTAGAATGCTGAACGTGTCATATTTGATACGTGAGGTTTGAAGCTCTCTACATGATCAGGGTGATATATTTTGGTCTTAAAAAAACCTGATGTATAGAATTAGATACATGCAATATAGTGATAATCCACCAGTCATTTACAGTGACACTACAAGTCTTTTACAAGTTTTGAAAATTGGAATCATTTTGTACTTCTGTGATTAATAAAATAAACATACTTTATTGGGAAAATGCTTAATTAAGTGTTTAGTGTCTGTGTAGATCTGATCCATAATGTTCAGGAAAATATTCTTAAAATTGCACTTATTTCTGTTAATTAATAAATAATGAAATTAGATTTTTTTTCACATCTTTTTGGTTGAATAGTCCATAAAAGTAAAAAGGTTCTTCATTAATCTCGCTCAACATTGGTTGGGAGAGATTATTGTAATCACTGTGTGGGTCACAATTAACTAAAAGATCAAAACCACATTATTGGTAATTATTCTACAGCCCTCTAGAATGTTGCGGCAGCTCCCGTTCAATTTGAATTGATGTTACCAGCTTTCAGCGGGCGGATTGTTTTCGATAACTACCCACTGCGTCATTAATGCCCACTGCGTCATTAACGCCCGCTGCATCATTAACGCCCGCTGCGTCATTAACGCCCGCTGCGTCATTAACGCTCGCTGCGTCATTAACGCTCGCTGCGTCATTAACGCTCGCTGCGTCATTAACGCTCGCTGCGTCATTAATGCCCGCTGCGTCATTAACGCCCTCTGCGTCATTAACGCCCGCTGCGTCATTAACGCCCGCTGCGTCATTAACGCCCGCTGCGTCATTAACGCTCGCTGCGTCATTAACGCCCGCTGCGTCATTAACGCCCGCTGCGTCATTAACGCCCGCTGCGTCATTAACGCCCGCTGCGTCATTAACGCCCGCTGCGTCATTAACGCCCGCTGCGTCATTAACGCCCGCTGCGTCATTAACGCCCACTGCGTCATTAACGCCTGCTGCCAACATCACTTCAGATTCACTGTACCGGATCACTCTGCAGGTAGTTCGCCTACTTTCAAAGTGGCCGAACTACCATCGGGGTGCTGTTCGGACCCGTCTGGGAATATTTTTCGGATGGTAACGCGTGGGCAATACATTATCCCCTTGCTAATTGGTACCAACTTTCAGATTGGTACCAAACAATGCAGAATGAAGATTTCTACAATTCTCGTAATTGGTGTTATCACCTACGACCAATAGTTTTTTGCGATCCCTGGAGGTCAAAGGTGACATGTCACAAAATAAACTTCTGTTAGACTGTTTACGTGTGTCAAGAATCGACATATCACACTATAACTTAATCAATACTGGACTCAATACTTAATATTGCAAAAGGTCAAATGTCAAGGTCACATTTTGCAGAAAGGTCAAAACTTCATTATTGGATCTAACAATAACGGGTTGTCATAGAAACTTGAGATTGGCACAAAATATGGGCATTCTCTGAATACTTATTTAATTGGGCACATGAACAAATGATAAGTTCAGGCAAATTATTGTTAAAACTGGACTCATTTCTATGAAATTAAATAAATGAATGAATAAATGACATTTTTCCCATTTATTTTGGCTGAGTAGTTTATACAAGTAAGTATGCCCTGAATTTAATTGGGTTTTTGCAACAAAGACAAAAATGTTATCTCATGTTTTAAAATCTTATTATTATGATTATTTTTACTTTACACTCATCATGAATGTGGCCCCTGAAAGAAAAATGACATCAGTGTGATGTTTCTTGTCTTGAAAAACCTGATGTATATAATTCAATACATGCAATACAAACATAATCCACCAGGGGGAGGAATTCAATCACCAGTGAAACTATAATAAATATTCAGGAGGCACAATTGTATGACTTTTGAAAATGTTAACCATTTTCTGCTTCTGTTATTAAGTGTTTATTGATAAGTTCAGGCACAATATTCTTAAAATTGGAATCATGTCTATTAAAAAAAGAAATAAATGAAATAAATGAATCATATTTTTCGCAACTTTTTTTACTGAATAGTTTATAAAAGTAAGTACATTCTTAATTGAATTAGGTTTTTGCACTAAAACAACAATAACAAATGGGAGTTGTCATTATTTTAAAGGTTATTATGCTTTTATTTTATTTTACAATTGACCTGAATGTGGCCCCTGAAAGAAAAATGAGTTTGGGACTTGTGTTTTACATGATCAGTGAGATATTTCTTGTCTTGAAAAACCTGATGTATATAATTTGATACATGCAATACACACATCATCCACCAGGGGGAGGAATTCAATCACCGCTGACACTACAATAATGTCAGGAGGCACAATTTTATGAGTTAAAAAAAAATCTTATTCTGCTTCTGTTATTAAGTGTTTAGTGTCTTTGTAGATCTGTCCCATAATGCACATGGACTAGTGATACATTCAGGCAGAATATTGTTAAAATTGCACTTTTTTCTGTTAATAAATTTCAGTTTTTTCAAGGTTATTCACTTCTTTTTTTGCATTAAGTCTTTTTTTTAATTTCATTGTACATTTGTGTGATGACAAAGTATTCTATTCTCTATTCTGTTCTAGTTAAGTCAGTATTTTCATAATTTAATAGGTTTTTACTTATTTGATTGAAAATTTTCTTTAGCTTAATTCAAGCAAGAACAAAACAATCTATCAATGGAACAACTAAAAATGATTGTGGTCAGATTTCTTACATTAGATTTTCCAGATTTATTGTCTATAAATCAGTTGTTGTATCTGACTGAGGAGGTCCTCTTTAGGTGATTCTGTCTGATTTGAATTGTGATGAGATATTTGGACTAGAAATGTGAAAAATACACCCAGACTAGAAAAAGAAAATCAATCTGTATTTAAGAATTTTATAACAAGAATATAACACCTAACACCTTCCTGCAGTTATTGTACATTTTAAATGTTTTGAAATCTGCTTTTTGCTTATTGTGTTTTTATTATCTTAGATTATATGCTTTGTCTTTTACTCTTTGTTGCAGTGTTTTTTGAGTGAGTTGAAAGATGGATTATTATTATTGTTATTATGACGTCACGTTTTGTTGATTTTAACCCATTAATGTGTTATTGTTATTGATGTATTAGCGCTGCCATGTTGTAAATGGATGGTTTAGTTTAAAAAAATCAGGAAAAAAAATTTTTTTTGAAGGATATTTTACGATAATTTTGTTGATGGAACTGATGTACAGGTGTCAAAGAATAACTGATAGAAAATGAAAAAGCCCAAATTAAAACTACTGGAATCAAATCACAAAAGTAGTCATTTATTCCTTTGTTTTTTTGTGTTGTTGGTTTTTTTTTTTGCATTTTTTATTTATATATTTCATTTGTTATTTATTAGTTTCTGTTGATGTTGCTGTTCATTTTTGTAGATTTATTTGACAATTACTTTTTTAATTATTTGTTTTCTTTTCAATTGTGTTCTGTTAGTGTCTTACTTTGTTCTTGTTATCTATTATTTTGTTAGTTCAATATTCATTTTTGTGCGTTTTACTGACCACTTTGGCAGCTTTTGTTCATTTTGTTGATTATTTTATTTTTTACTGTGAAATTGCTTAAGTCTCAGGAGTTAAATGGTTAATTGTGATAAGATATTTGGACAAGAAATGAGGAACTTGTCACTTGTCAGAATTTTGATTTTTTTCCCCAGTGTACTCAATTCGATGCAGAAGTCCCTTTAACAGCATTTTTTGAATGGTAAATGGTAAATGGACTGCATTTATATAGCGCTTTTCCACCTTCATGGTGCTCAAAGCGCTTTACATTAGCCTCTCATTCACCCATTCACACACACACTCATACACCAGTAGGTTTCTAAGGTCTACGGTAAGTCCTACTGGGGGCCTAAGTCAGGGTTCAGTGTCTTGCCCAAGGACACTTCGACAGGTGGACAGCCAGAGCCGGGACGCGAACCGCCAACCTCTCGGTCATTGGGCAACCCACTCTACCAACTGAACCACAGCCGCCCGCATGGAAAAACAACTACTGATTAACTCCCCCCATATGTGCATCACCCCTCCCAGCCCTGGTGGGTGATTGGGTCTTAATGGGTTAAAGGATTTAGCTTTTGTTCTGTTGCAAATAATTGACCACAAATTTGACTGTGTATTTTCTCAAACTTGGCTTGTATCCAATCTCAATTTCCCTTCATTTATTCGTAGTAAAACCCTCACAGTGTCTCCCTCTCATTCATTTAGTTCCTGTTACCATGATAATGACAAACCCATATGGCAGACACAGACGCAAATGAGGCCAGCGTTCGGGCAAATGACAAGCAGCCGAGTCTTTACAAAAAAAATAAATAAAAAATCACGCTGATAATTCAAGCATAATGTGTAGAATAGTTGGAAGTGTTTGTGTGCATTAATCAGCATCTCTGCAGCAGGTGTGCAGAGCTGTGGAGGCGAAAAGATGACATTTTAAGTGGTTTCGTACCGTAAATTTTTCAGAAATGTTCATTCTACATGTAAAAGGAAATGATTAGGGGTGTGACGAGATCTCGCGAGATGTAATTTGGCAAGATTTCTCGTCGCGTAAAAATTTTGTCTCGCGAGACAAGGAAGCAGCCAGGAAGCAGCCAGAAAAAAACTTTGGAAAATACTGGTACGACCTGGGTGCGATTTGTTGGGGAACCCCCCCCCCTCTGGTTTTGGACATCAGGTTTGTTATGGTCCTCTGATTTTGCTGCCCACGTGCACTTCATTCAGACCTCAACTTCCACAGTCAAGCGACAGATTTGATTTTGAAAAAAAGGAGAAATATATAATTTTATTTATTTTATTTTGACTTTTATGACATTTTATTTTAGTTTTAATGTGAAGAAGAAGAAGTTAATTAAATGTTAAAAAAACTTACAGAGTTGTAAAATCCATGTACAACTCAGTTAAATAAAAGTCTGTTGTACATTCATATAATTTGTAATTTCGTTTTCTTAAAATCTCGTCTCAATCTCGTGAACCCAATCTTGTGTCTTGTCACGCCTCATGAGCTGAGTGTCTTGTCACAATGATTCATTCCAAGGTCCCAAATACTACCCCTCAAATCCTTTAAAAATTATAAAAAATGTCCCAATTTTGTGTGAAATATGGTTTATCATTTAAACATCAATTATAACTTAGAGATCACAATAGATCAACAAAAAGGTAGAATATTGGAAAACTTTTTTACTTTTACTTCAGTAAAGGAGTTGAATCAGTACTTGTACTTTTACTAGAGTATTTTTAAGTATCTGTACTTCTACTTAAGTACAGAATCTGAGTACTTGGGCAAGACAATGAATCCTAACGTATGCCCTATTCGCATGGGATAAGTATTACCTATGGACCACTGGTAATTCGGAATAATTACGGAGAATGTCTGAGTTCTTAGTTCCGTGGGAATGCGCCATGTCCATGATTTGCTCAGTAATAATTCCACCGGAAATTACCTACTGTGTTTGGGCGAAAAACAGACGTCCAGTGATAATTCAAGTCCCGTGTGAATGCAAATGTTTGTGATTTCAATTGTGTGCGTTTTGTATTTTTCTAGAGTTAATAATGCAGGAAGCGGCCAGAATGCGATAAGGAAGATATGGTCACACCAGCTCACATGTACATGAACATTTATAGCTATCTGAGGTTGAATCTATAGATTCAGTCGGCTGTTTGCCAGAGGGAAAGTCTATGGTAAGAACTGTCCATTCACTTCCATTGTAACCTCGAGGCTGCTTTCATCTGCACTGACCACGCTCTTATTTTGAAGGTGGGGAGCAAAGTTTTTATCTCAATGGTGATTTTTTTTCTTAAATTTTTCCATTTTTTACTTTTAAACAATAAATCTGGAAAGTCTGATTTAAGAAATCTAACCAAGATCATTTTCACTTGTTACGTTGGCAGATTTTTTTTCATTATATTGGAATTAAGAAAAATAAATAAATATAATTAAAATCCATTTCATTATGAAAATACTTTACAAATGATTCAAACAAAAGACATGTGAACAACCTGAAAAGACACCAACAAAACTATTACACTTACTCAGAATTAAACTGATTTCAGTTCGAGTGAGGCCTCACACCTTTTCCAAAGAGTCGACTCTCCAAGGATCCCCTCATAATGCTTCCCGTTATTGTTCCCCCATCTTCCTCTGGAGGTTCATGAACAGATTGGAAGACTGTGAAAGTCACCTTTGGATAAATTCAGCCATCAGTGATGAAAAAAAGACATGATGGCTGTCAGATATGCTTCCATGCTAGCTGTTATGACAGCATTAGCACTAACTCACTATTTTTTTTTTTACATTTTGTGTCATAATTATGTATTTTTATCTCATATTTACAACTTTCTATCTTATAATTTTTACTTTTTATCTCCTAACTTTGACTTTTATCTCACAGTTTTGACTTTTGAAAATGACAATTTTGACTTATGCCATAATTATGTATATTTATTACTTTCTATTTTACCATTTTGACTCTTTATCTCCCAATTTTGACTTTTTATGTCGTAATTATGTATTGTCATAATTATGTATATATACTTTGGGCGGCTGTGGCTCAGTTGGTAGACTGGGTCGCCCAATGACCGAGAGGTTGGCGGTTTGCGTCCTGGCTCTGGCTGTCCACATGTAAAAGTGCCCTTGGGCAAGTCACTGAACCCTGACTTAGGCTCCCAGTAGGACTGACAGAAGCTTAGAATCCTACTGGTGTGTGGGTGTGTATGGGTGAATGTGAAGCTAATGTAAAGCGCTTTGAGCACCATGAAGGTGGAAAAGCACTATATAAGTGCAGACCTTTTTTTAAATCTAATATTTCTGACTTTTCTCCCCCTTTATTCTACATATAAGAATCGACTTTTATGCAGTAAACATAAAAATCCATTAAATTTTGCAACAATTCAAACAAACAAAGATGTGAACAACCTGAGAAAACTGAATTGTCTTAAGAGAAAATTATCTTAATTTATTTTCACAAAAAATACTATTACATTTTGTGCGATTTTTTTCAGTTCGAGTGATGCCTCACACCTTTTCCAAACAGTGACTCTCCAAGGATCTCCTCGTAATGCTTCCCGTTATTGTTCCCCCATCTTCCTCTGGAGCTTCATGAACAGATTAGAAGACTGTGAAAGTCACCTTTGAATAAATTCAACCATCAGTGATGGAAAAAAAAACACATCATGGCTGTGGGATATGCTTCCATGCTAGCTGTTATGACAGCATTAGCGCTAACTGCATTCTTCTTCTCCCCCACACAGATGGCCCATTACGAGTTGAGGGGATAAAGACAGAAAACACATTACACTCCTCTACTGCCTATAGGACGCTCACTTCCTGTCACTGACATATAACTGCCTTTGCAAAACAAACACCGCCAGCCGTGGTCTGTGAAAACGGTTCTGCCAGCGTTCTCATGTCGTTTGTCAGGACGCGTGCCAGCTGCTGGCGCCCGCGAGCACCGGCTCCATCCCTCCGCCACGCGCGCAATCTAATCTGGCTTCATAACCGCCGGCCAGCGGATTTATGTCAACCATGAAACCAGGCTGCGCGAGACGTCCTCCAAACCCACAGCCAGCCAGGTGTGAGGGACGGAAACACAGTCCATGCTAATGCTAACGCTAATGCCATATCCTTCCAGCCAAGTCCGATGAAAACACAGCAACGCACTAACAGACAAAGGAAGAAAAAAGAGTGGAGCCAGGCATATCACCCCCCCCCCCCACACACACACACACACATTTTACCTGATTTGGCATCTGCAAACACTGAGCTGACACAAACCAGTTTTTTGGGGTGTTTTTAACTTATTTTCCTCATGTTTTGTGTACAGCACTTAGGCTTCCACTGTTTATCTTTTTAAATGTGCTATATAAATAAAGTTGATTGATTGATTGATTGAAAATACCGAAAAAATATGCAAAATATGCTAAAGTCCACTAAAATTCACCAAAAATAAACTAACACAAAAAGAAGTGAACATTTCAAAACATTTTTAAACAGAAAAAAAACACAAAAAATTTGATATGTCATTGTTGCATGTTCTTATATGGAAAAATGAAAAAAAAAGTCACAGTTGAGATAAAAATTCATCATTATGAGCCCAAGAAGTCATACATATTAAATAAAAAATATAATTATGATGTAAAACGTCAAAATTGTCAGATAAATGTCTAAATTATGACATAAAAACTCAAAATGATAAGATAAAATGTCATAAATATGAGATAAAAATACATAATTATGACAAAAAAGTCAAAATTGTGAGTTAAAAAGTCAACATTGTGAGTTAAAAAGTCAAAATAAAAAGACAAAATGTCTTAAATATGAGATAAATAAAAACATAATTATGACATAAAAAGTCAAAATTGTGAGTTAAAAAATTTACATTGTGTACACTTGTAAACCAGTGTTATGGGAAGCAGATTCCAGGTAAGTTTTTGGTAATAGAAACACACAAAAGTGAGTAAAGCAGGTACTATAGTGGAAATGCAGCATTACCGGACTTAAGGATTTGCCTAATAGCTGTGTATGTTTGTGAAGGTTTGTTTGTGTTTGCTTGTCGATCAGATGGCAGCTGTCGTTGCAGACGTGACCCGAGGACGTGGCGCTGTCGACTCTGTCAACCCTGTGACGTACAAAACCACTGAAGAGGCTTATAAAGCTGCCACATGTCATTACCAAGCCCATCCTTCCTTCTCCTCTAATAAAATTTATAATTACACCCTGCATATAACTTTAATTGGACCAAGTGAGGTCAGTGGAAATCCATAATACTACTATTATTGGCTTCATTACGGCTCCTGAGGATATTTACAGTCCAGTCAGATGTGTTGATGGTGTCCCTGCAGACTGACGCTAAATATATGATGATAGGTCAGGTCAAATCTCAGTAAAAATACCTATTATCCTTCACTTTTAGCTCCATTTGGCAGAAGATGGATGGAGACAGTAGTTTGGGACATCAACAAATAATTACACAACTGTCACTTTCAGTTTATGTGTTATTTCCATGTGTGTATGGAACATTGTTAGAGCCTTTAAAAGCAGCTCATATATGCATTGATTGTTATAATTATGCCAATATGATCAGTTGGTCTTTAAAGTAATCAATGGAAAATGCCTATCTTGCACACACACTAACAACAGTTATAAAAAAAATTTAAATATATGGCAATATGTTAGTCCCTCCAGGATTTCTTGGGCCTTTTTTTGAGATTGTTGCATCCTAAAATATCTGAAAATATTCCGAAAAATTGTGATGAAAGTCACTGTGCTTTTTAGGCTTTTGTTGCGCGAGGAAGTGAAAGTTGTGATAAATAGTTTTTCCCTTTTTGTAATCAAAATTAAGTAATAATTTAAATATTTACTTACTGGAAAATTAATTCAAAGTCATTGTGATATGGTCCTCAAAACTACCTTTTACCAAGATGGGAAATTATCTTGGTAAAAAGTGTTGGGAGAGATTAATAAAGCTACCCTTGAATTGAAATGGATTGAATTGAGGTAAAATGAATCGAAATCATAATGTCAGTTCACTTTAAATGGTAGTGTGTTAGATTGGTACTGTGTGAGCTAATGTACCTGTGGGTTTGTGTGAGGTAATGCGTCAGGAAGTGTTGATCTGGCCCTGTAGACAGGGGAGGTGGGGCTAAAAGGTTGTCTTTTAAATCCCTTCGTATGCAATAGGACGGTACTACAACCAGTCAGTGTAAACTTTAGTATGACGTAGTTCGACGTCGTAAAGTTCATGGAGGAGTCCGCAGAATGTTAGGAATGACTAAACAAAATGGTGGATTATGTAAAAAGAATTGGAAGATTGCTGATGTTTTCTCACATTCTTCACTCATCTTTGATAAAAGGAAATCCACCACCCGTTATTCTTCTTCTATGGTTGTTTTTCTCCAAATCGTCGCAGCGTCACTTTGTTACACCCGCGCTCTGACTCTATACTGCACCGTGATTCGTTCGACACCAGTTTCAGGGAAATCTAGCCAAAAGTTACATTGAGCGTAACTAGACCGTCTATGGTAGTAAATTAGATTTGCTGCTGCTAGGAGGGTCTGGTGTAGGGAGGCTATGAGAAATCCACAGGTAGTGATAAATCTCAGAGCCCCATGATACACACTGTCCAACACCTGCAGACTCTGAGCAGAAGCATTCATGTACAGTACATCACCATAATCAAGAACAGGTAAAAAGATAGACGTAGCAAGTCTCTTTTTAACAAAAAAGGAGAAACAGGATTTGTTTCTATAAAAGAAGCCCAGTAAAATTTTCAGCTTTTTTGCAAATTGCTGAAAGTGTTCTTAAAATGATAGGTTTTCATCTAGTAAAAAGCCTAAATACTTAAAAGAAGATAAGAGTTCAATTTCACAACCATCTTTAGTGGCAATTTTCTCAGACAGATTTCCTTTTGCTCCTTCTGAGGATGTAAACAACAACAATTTCATTTTTTCAACATTTAAAGCAAGTTGCAGCTGGCGGAGCTGAACTTGAACAGAATTAAAAGCCTGCTGAATATGCATTCGAGCTTGTGCAGGTGTGGGTGCATGGCTATGAATAACAGAATCGTCAGCTTAAAAATGGAAATCAACATTTGTATTTGTACATACCAGTGATGCGCAGGCTGACCCGAAGTGAGCGGGTGCCAGCGGTCACCTGAGTCATCCGCAGTTGTGGGTCATTGAAAAATATTTTTAATGATATTGCAGTCGGGGCTTTTGAGGTAAACATTAAAATAAACTGGTAAATAATTGTAACTTAAATATTTGGTACAATTTTCTATTAATAATACACACGCTTTATTGATTGAATTTCTGTGAAGGTGACATACATCGTCAGTATCCTACGGTATGGAGGGAGCAAGAGAGAAAGTCAAGTTAGGAGAGTGGAACCTCTGGAAACATACAAACACAAAAATTAAGGTTTGGGACACATTCGCTGAGATTTTTAAAGATGATGAGCGCCTCCCAGTGTTTTCTTTTCCATAGAAACCGGGTTCAAATGTCTCTTTGGGTGTTACAGGTTGTCGACCCCTGGTTTAGATGCTACGTGTTGATAACTTTTGAATGAAAATATTTTCTCAACATATTAACTTACAACCAATGACATGGAATTGTAACACAGAAATAAAAGCAGGTATGTTAGTAAGGTCATGTGATGTTCATAAAGACCATTGATTACATTTTTAAAAACGTGAGATCTGGTCACACGAGATCTCGTCACATCCCTATTAAAATGATGAAAATTTTAATCCAATTAAATGGAACAGTTGTTTTGTTGAATGTGTTAAATACACATGTTAATTGCATATGGATGTAGTCATAGTTTTGCACGTGTGTTTGACGTTTTCTCACTTATTTGGTGTTTTTTTTCTGTATTTTAGGATATACTTGTTGTAACCGAATTCCTCTTCAGGTGATTTTATCTTATTTTATGTGAAATTACATATTTACACTAGAAAGTAAAAATATACTTGGTCAGATTTTTTTCCCCAGTTTGACTGTGTTCACAAGTGGAGGTTTAGATGACAACAAACCTTTACACTCCTGCTGAGTCTTGACAATGTGAGTTAAATAAAAAGCTGAAGGGCAGAAGGCACGACTGCACAAGAGGTTTGTAAGTCATTGGGTCAGCTGACATCCCAAAACACATTTTCCCGTGTACTGCACACGCTCAGACCGGCCTCACATCAAACTTCTGCTGCAAAATAAGCACTGCTCACTCAGGTGAAGTGTTCACGCTGTTTTCCTCTGAGAGCCTGGAGGAAAAGTGCATGAATACAGTTACTGATAAATACAATCTCTTCTGATAAATACAGTTTACACTGTGAATGAGAGGTTGGCGGTTTGTGTCCCCGCTCTGGCTGTCCACATGTCAAAGTGTCCTTGGGCAAGACACTGAACCCTGACTTAGGCTTGCAGTAGGACTGACAGAATCTTAGAATACTAAGTTAATAAGTCTTTTATAATTATTGAGTAATGTTTTAATTTAAGTATACTTTAATAAGCATCTAAATTTTAAGTTCTGGAAAAATTTATTTTTTAAGTTTATTAACTTAAAATAATTGAGGCAATCGAATGCGTTATGTTTTTTAGTTTTGCTAACTTTACAGTGTGTAAAGTTTACAGTGTGGTGAGCACCTGCTGTGCCGTGGGTTGCGTAAATAGACAGGCCTATAAGCCAGGCATGACATTTTACCAGATCCTGAAAAATACAGAGTGAAAGCTGAAGTGGATAAACTGCAAAGACTGACATCTGCTCAGCTAATCGCGGCTATGCAGTGAACATTAAGTTTCTACTAACAACTTATTTAGGCTCATCTTGGTTTGTGGTGTCATTTATAAATGCTAGATCATGCCATAACATTGGGAGTAAAAGGCTAATATAACAACTTTCCATCAAGTAAGGTTGAAGTTAGCATACTGTAGCAATTTAGCAGCCAACGGTGTCATAGATGCTCAGAGGCTAATTTAGCTTCTGTTTTACAATGTGCGCTGTAAATGTAAGTAGATCTATGAAAACAAACACAGAATGTATAAATGCTATTAGTAAAATAACAAAGATACAGGCTATGAAATTAAGGTTGTTTAAGGTACAATGAACAATCAACTATGTTTACATGTTTGACTATACAGTTAGCATAGCATAATATCAAACTAGCTAACTTTGTGTCTTGTCATTACTCACCAAAATCATTATTTAAAATGTTGCGCATATGTCATAATCCATTAAAGATTTCCATTAAAGTTAAGTTTCAATACTTATTTTCACTGATGCCATCAAAAACATCAAACACACTCATTTTCCAGTAGCACCTTACACATAATAAGCAGGTCAAATTAAATCTAGCCCTACTAACAGCAAATTCAACATAAAATTGATGAAGCATAGGATATTTTTGCAATGACTTTAAAATCAGGGGATATTTCATTAACAAAATATTGATACAAATCATATGGAGTGAAGTGTGGTAACCATAGTAACCAATGTGCTTTTGTTAAATCAGTGAAGAAGGGGATCTGTCTGTAATCCAGCAAGATTTGATTTATCAAAATAACAATTCTTGTGACCCACCTCTAATGACAATGGAACAGACATGTCGCATATCTCTCTATGTTTTGTTAATTTTCCTGTTGGGACTGTATCTCTCTCCATTAGCTCAGTTTACAATTCTGCACTTCCACCGTACAGGGAAAAATGGTCACATGGTATTGTGACATCGATGTATCATCAATACTGATGAAAACAGTCTGTACTGTATTTGATGATTAATGGAAAGATTATATAATGAAGAGAAAAAAAATGGGAACAGGAAGAAGAGGTGGGCAATGAAGAGGAGGAGAAAGAGGGGAAGGATGACCAACCAAAAAATCAACCATCCAACCAACCAAAGAACCAACCAATCAACCAACCAAAGAACCAACCAACCAAAAACTAAATAATCAACCAACCAATCAATCAAACAAAGAATCAACCAACCAAAACCCAAAGAATCAACCAAAGAACCAACCAACCAATCAACCAAAGAATCAACCAACCAAAGAACCAACCAACCAATCAACCAAATAATCAACCAACCAAAGAACCAAAAACCAAAGAATCAACCAACCAAGCAACCAACCAAGCAACCAACCAATCAATCAAAGAATCAATCAGCCAACCAACCAACCATCTTGCTTCAGTCCCCATGAAGATAGATTTTTACTTTTACTTCAGTACAACTGTTGAATCAATACTTTTACCAGAGTATTTTTTCACACATGTATCTGTACTACTTTTAGATCAGTAGGTGATTTTGGTTGATGGTGGATGTTTGGGTTTTTAGGGGTTAAATAAACCGAAAGGAAAATATTTATCTCTTCCATAAGTTCAAAAGGAAATGTCGACTGTCGATGTTTTGCTTGTACATTTACTGTGAATGATAAAATAAACAAGTGAAAGTAATGAAGAAGCAGAGTTGATTGGGTCTGACGGGGAGTCTGCTCCATTTGCTTCGACAGTCCATGTTATGAACTTTAGATTCCAGACTAATTGACAGAGTTGGGAATTGGAGCGGGTTTGATGGAGTTGAAGGTAAACATTTCAGCCTTTAAAAGCACAGACTGAAGCTCCTCTGCCGTCAAAAGGACTTCTGCTAATCTGGTAGGATTACACCCACAGCTTTTAAAACCACATTTCTTCTTCATCATTGAGCGTCTGTGGGGAATTTTTATTTAATTTGATCATTTTCATCTCTTCTTTCAAATATTTTTATTAGAAGCACAATGGGTCAGCAGTATCAAATTAGCATAACAGCGCTTCACTTTTCTTAATACATAAAACACATGATTAAAAAAAAAGAATAAACAAAAGCTTGGGGGAAAAGTACCGCTCTCCCACCCCACCAGGTAGTTAGGGTTGTGTTATGGAGGCTGTGTTCAAAACCACACATTAAATACTTCCATACACATACTAGTACTGCCTAGTCAGAGATCAGACAATATGCAAAGCATTTACACTGCAGTGTACTACATATTGACTCACAATGCTTTGCACTGCTCGCCGAGCAAAAATCAACAGGGTGAAGCTGATTTCACTTGAACTCTTTAAATACATCAATTTATTGATTTAAAAAAATAAAAATCAGGTGAGAAAGTATGTCTTTCAATGCTGAATGTGGTGTTCATTTGTCTAAATAAAATTTTGTTTGGAGGAATTTGGCAAAAATAGTAGTTAGCTGTAGCTGTAGTTATTTAAAAAGTTCAATAAAACATAAAACATTTTTAAAAGTTAAATAAAACAGACCTTTCCCTTTCTTATGTGAGAAACCACACTGGGATTTTAATTTGTAAGCAAATCTACACGCAAATTACTAACTTGACACCAGCATTTACACTGTTATTATCACTGTTTCTGGAATTTGGCCAGTCATGTGATGATTGGACGTCACATGGCATTGCATCTTGGGTAATGTCAGTATGAGTAGGAAGCTCATGATGCATATTCAACATTTCTGCTGAATCTAATGTATTGGATTTATGTCGCGCTTTTTTTGACCACTCAAAGCACATCACATTAGTGACACATTATTCATTCACTCTCACATGCATCCTCTAGTGGTGGTAAACTACATATGTAGACTGACAGAAGTGTGGCAGCTATTTTGTGCCTACGGCCCCTCTGACATTCATACACCAGTGAGTGGGACTGGAGCCAAGGAGGGTGAAGTGTCTTGAGCGGGAATCGAACTACCAACCCTTCAGTTACCGGATGACCTACTCTACCAAATATCATACTGCCATATAAAGTGTATTTACACTGTATACTTAAAAAGTCAGTATGACTAGTAGGTAAGTATGTGGTTTTGAACAGAACCATAGTGGCTACGTTTACATGTTTTTAACGTTTACATAATATATATATATATATATATATATATATATATATATATATATATATATATATATATATATATATATATATATATATATATATATATTATTCCAAATTCTTTATTCTGAATTACATAATTCAGAATTACAGCTATTTCCTTTGTGTTTACATGGAAGTGGGTGTGTTCTGCTCTAGTTAATTGGACTTTAGCAGGTGGAGGTACAGAGGGTTCTGATTGGACAGAAGGTCCACTTAATGTCTGATAGTTCATTAATCATTAGGGTTAAATATGAGTTATTTGGGGCAAGGGTCATACATTGAGGTCACAGGATTGTTATGGTCAAGAGGCAGACACTAGCAGCAGCCAAGGACTACTTAGAATGTTTGGCAGTTATAAATAAATGGGAAAATAACTAATGGTAGGAAGCTGACACAAAACATTTAAAACACAGACCAACATCGTCACCACAAGTGACCCAATACAAAGCCCAACCCATCTGTTCAGGGGGGACAAATGAAGAAGATATTGTCAAAGGAATAGAAGGAAAAAGGACACATTTTTCCCTTGTGCTTGTGGGTTAACTGGAGCAAGATCAGCGCTGATTTTCCAGTATTTTCCCTGTGAACTGTAAATAAATTGTTAATTTTAGATCATCTTGGGAGCTTTCATTAAACCAACTTTGATATTTCTTCATCGTCTGGATGTCTACTGGAAGAAAATGATTGCATCCACTTCCTGTTTTCCTTTCGTTTCCAATATCAACATGTTAGACCAAATACTACATGTGATTTCCGTTGTTATTTTTGTAATAATTATGAAGCAGCAGCTCGACCGAATCAACATACTAATGCCAGCTGAGTGGAATATGTGCGTCATCAACATAAAATATGTGCGTCATCACGACAAGAACAAGAGCATGTGCAGAATGACAGGAAAAATATTAAAAAGGAATAAAGTCTTTACATGGCAGAGGAATGATTTAAGTAACTTTAAAAACCTTTGGGAAAAAACCCGAAAATATTCTGTCCCAAACGTCTGTAGTTTAGAGCATATAGAATAACTGTGAAGTCAGTCTGCCTCTGCATGATTACACTTTTCACAGATTGGAGCTATTTCTGGAAAGAATCAATGTAATTTAGACCTGGAGTAGTGTAACTTCTAAAGAGTCTTAAATTGGATCATTTTCATCTCATCAGAAACACAACAGACAGTATTCCATTCCTGCCACCATGACGAGGACTCATGAAAAAATGATATCTGCTATTGATGTTTTTTTTCCCCTCCATTATTTCTTTTATTTATTTATTTTTTTACTCTTAATTATAATTAAACGTCTTTGATTCACCACAATTACACCCCATTCAGAAAGAATTCGACTGATGATCGTAGTAAGACTGTAGGGGTAGAAGTGTGTAGGAAAAAAAAACAACTTTTCTTTTGCTTTGAGGCACTTACTAAGTAATTACATGTCCACATTATTACTCTTTTTGATTCTGCAGATGTGAGTCAAGGAGGCTTTTATGATCTCACAAATTACAATGTGTGCAGAACATGTTCATATGTGCTTTATTGTCTTTTTGAAGCCTTTGACTGTAGAGAAAAGCTGCTTCCACTTTAGAGATCACACTGGAACAAACATGGAAGTGAGATAGAATGTGTATGCAATCAAGGTTTTAGAGGTAATAATAGATCAGCAGATTTGTTGGAAACCACGCATACAGTCCATCAAGAGTACATGATCAAAAACCATTGGTATTGGTCCAAAAACAAAAAAAAACAAGGCACATGCAATATTCCACTGTGCGAACACATACTCGCAACATGTTACTGAATAACTCTGATGTGGTGTGTGTTTAAAATAAAAATAAAGCTCAACAGTGAGCTCCTGGGTAGAGAATGTTTAGTCATGGGTTGGGTTACAGGTCGAATGTATGCTGGTCCGGATTTGTAAAGTGGACCCGTGTATATATATATATATATATATATATATATATATATATGGTTCATATTTGTTCAGGTTTTTGTAAAAGGATGGTTTGTTAATATAAAGATTTTCATATAATTTTATTGGTCTGACAATTGAGATCTAATTGTACTGTATATGTAGAACCTGAAGTAATATATTTTTTACACTGTTAATATCATCATTGTTATTCACCCTACAGGCCAGATTGGAACATTTGGCGGGCTAGATTTAGCCCCCGGGCCTTATGTTTGACACTTGTGGGTTAGAGGCGTGTTATTTTTACCTCCGCCAAGGAGGTTATGTTTATGTTTGTCTGTCTGTTAGTTAGTTAGTAAATAACTCAAATAGTTATGGATTTTGGTGGTTAAATTTTTTGGTTACATTGCAGTGAATGGAGAATACATTTCAAAGTGATCCAGAATCCAGGATCTCTTCCGGATCACCACCAAAATGTAATCGTTTCCAGATCTCCCCATGACCAACTTAACCTGTAAATTTCATCAAGATCCAACCATAACCTTTTGAGTTATCTTGCTAACTAACAGACAGACAGAAAAAAACAGAACCTTGGCAGACCTCTCTTCATTTGGGGGGGTGGGGGGTTGGGGGGCTCTCAGAGAGCTTTTCTAGTTTAAAGCTGTTTTAAAGCCTCATTTATAAATGACACAGTCCCATAGAGGGTTAACATTTTCCTGCCTACTGTTTACATTACTGAAAGCTTTGAACACTCTGCTTCTTTCCCTCATTTGGGAACAGGTTCAGGTTCAGGTTCTGGTCCAAGGACACTTAGACACTTTGACAGGACAACTCCGGCATTAAACTGCCAACCTCACAGTTTGTGTATGAGCCAGTGTTCGTCCTGAGCCGCAGCTGTGAAGTTATCCAGAGTGAAATTGCGGACATGACGTCAGATCAGAACAGCCGTTTCGCTGACACGCTGAAACGTGGGACTGAAGCAACATCTGCTTCTCCCACCGTGGTCCTTCAGAGACCAGCCACAACATGATGTGGTCAAAGTGGGGACACAGAGAGTGTTTGGAATGACAGATGGACCAGATGAAGCAAGGCTCGTATAAAAACACTTCAAACTGAAGGGGGGGCATGAATCAGGATGAACATCTTCCTACACTTCACCACCAACTCAACTCAGCTTTTTACCCTTTTTTTAACGTTGAAAATGAAGTGCATTGATTATGTTGTGGCTCATTTTGACCCGTCCTGTAGAAATCCACTCAAAACTGTAACCCTTATTATTATGAAACAAAAATACATGGCAATATATTGAAAAATGCCAGATTTTTTTTTTTTGGAGAACTAGGTAATACGCAGTAACAATATTATGTCATGTCCAATAACACTGGTCAATAACAAATTTGTTGTCTGTGTTTTTTCAGCTTATTTAGGGTGAATGTGATGTGCTGTATCCAGAAATCACATTGGTTTTGCTCAGTCAGGTTAGGTTTTTGACATATGGCCACATGTGTTGTTTTTTTTTTTTTTTTTTTTTACATTTTTGTTCACATGTGTGGAGCATTTTAGAAGAAGTTGGTGGGTTTTTTTTTACTTATGGACTGGCTTGACTTTTAAAAGTGTTTGACTTTCTGTCTTTTATTAAAATTGTTCTTTTTTATTTTAATTTGTTGCGTGTGAAACCTGGCGATCCTGTTTGTTTATTATAATGGCAATGTGTTCATTGATGTTTTTGCTTTTTGTGTGTATTCTTATATTCTGTGTAAGTTAATTGATGACTATTTGTACATATTTTTGTTTTGCTGGTGAATGAGATAACTTCATCCACAAATAAGGTCGACATGTTCTGCTATATATGTGGAAACTACACCACTGCTCCTAACAGGAAACCAGTTACAAGTTTCATAAGGCATGCTACCCCCATGTTTTGTTTGGTTTTGTTCCTGTTTATTTTCTGTCTCTGTCTGAATATTGTTCTGTCTGTTATTAAATTATTTTTCCCTTCAGCACTGAGCGTCTGAGTCCTCTCCCCTCCTCACCCTTCATGACATACTGTGTTTATTTTGATATTAAATAAACTTGGTGACCAGGATAAAGTTTGGGCACCACACATTCAGTTTACAGGAAGCCATGTTTCCATCAGGTAATCAATACATATTGTTGGACAAACTTTTTTTTTTTCTTAAAAACTTTATTTAGGATGATGTAGGATGATGTGTATTGACAAAAGTGAGCTGATAATGCCATAAAAATGTAATACATTTAATCACACGGTCAAATCAACCTGACCTGATAAAGAGAAACGGAAGCTATTTCCTGTTTCAGCAGTGCAAAAATACCCTAAATCAGTTGTAGAAATCTAGACAACATTCAAAAAGTAAAAAAAATGCTGGCCAGTGTAATCGACCTACAACTACTTTAAGATCATTTTCTCCGTTTGGTGTCTGTGCAGTTACTGGCGTTTTACTTTGTAGGGCAGTACTGGTGTATGTGTGAATGGGTGAATGTGAGGCTAATGTAAAACCATCATGAAGGTGGAAAAGCACTATATAAGTGCAGTCCATTTATTCCACAAAGGGCTAGTGTGGCTGCAGGTTTTTGTTCAAACCAACCAAGAATTCACAGTTTGACCAATCGACTCTGATGACTCAGATCAGTTGATTAATTTCGTCCAGTCTGGTGTTCTGCTGCTTGGTTGGAACAAAAACCTGCAGCCACACTGGCCCTTCGTGGAATAGTTTGGACATGCCTGGTCTAAAGTAATTCAACTTTCCACACTTTAAAGTTTAGTAAAGTTCCATACTTTGCTTTTTTTCTATTCTAGCAACCCATATTTTTTCTCCGTAAACAATAAAACAGGAAGAAAAGCGGCGTTCACCCGTTCTCACCTTGTTCATTCACTGGTTTAAACACAGAAATGAACCAACTCTGAGGTCATTATCATTCAGAGTGAAGGCGTTAATGTATAGGAGCAGTGAGAGGCATCCATGCAGACCACAGCCTGCATTTGGACTATCATTGAGGTCATGACCTCCCTACTGACGCTCAATTTAACAAAACTCCTCGATGTTTACGGCAGCAAATTAATGGGGAAGTTTTTAAAGACCGTTCCAAACAAACACAACACTGACTCTTAATGTGTTTTTCTCTACACTGGAAAAAAAAATCTAAATCTTACCAAGTGTATTTAATTGGTGTATCATTTGTTCATTTGTTTTTTTTCTAAAGAAAACCAAAGATAAGACGATGAAACAACTCGTTTACTCATTATTTGTTTCCAAAACCAAACTGAAAAAACGGATAGTGATGCTTTTTTTTTCAGTTTTCTTTTTTGTGTTTAAATGAATAATAGAAAAAAAAACAGATAACGGACATTTTCCGTTTTATTCAATTTTGACTTGAAGCAAATTGAGTAAACTGGAAATGAATCTTAAAGGTGTCATTCCACTGAAAACCACTTTTCCACGCTCTTTTTAGAATCTGATGGGTCACCCCTAGTTACCAACACATGTTGCCTTTGACAGTGGTTCATCACCTCCACTGGCTGCATACTGCATTCACAGAAAACAACAAGAGGAACGAGGGACCCAGAAAAAGCCGGTCCATCTGACGTCAGACAGCCTTTAGCGTCACCCACCTGGTGTTAAGCCCGTCCCCGGCAGGGAATCTGAAGTAGCATTAGCATGAGCATCAACTAGAGGAAACAGCGCCACAGTAGCTGCTGCAGAAACTGGAAAAATGGTGGATCAAACTGGTTCATGTGCTCTCTGTGGAAATAAAGCCTAGTTTTTTCCTGCACGTTTTCAGAACAACCTAGCTGGATGTTACTCTGGTAAAGGTAAACACATACAGAGAGTGAGAGGGGAGGGGGAGTATTCCTTTACGTTTTCTGAGTAGGCCAAAGTGCTTCACATTGATACAAATTCAGAAGAAGTAAAATACAATTTAATAAGAGGCTTAACACAGAAATAAAAGTGAAGGAAAAGAAAATGTTCACAAATTGTGCAATATGTGGAATAAGTGGTTATACATACATTATACAACAAGTGGTTAACATTATTAACTGATTGGTTAACATTATAAAACAGTTTTGCACAGTCCAATTTAAAATATATATATATATATATATATTTCATGTAATTATTACAAAAGTATTATTATTTATAACCACCTATTATTACATAGCATTTTATTTGCATGCACTTTTGTAACTTTTATAATTATCTATAATCACTTATTGCACTTTTCCTGCACTTTTATTTCAAATTTTACCTCTGTTTTAAAACTTTTATGAAATTGTATTTATTTTTATTTTTTTATATATTTTTTTGTATCCATGGGAAGCACTTTGAGCTACAATCCTCGTATGAAAGGTGCTATAGAAATAAAATGTATTATTATTATTATTATTATTATTATTATTATTATTATTATTATTATTATTATTATTATTATTATTATTATCTCACTCTGAGTTTTAAGTATAATTTGCTATTTGATATATTAATGCTTAAAAAAACTACACTTGTTCAGATTAAAATTTTTGCAGTGTACACTGGACTTTTGGGATTTCTTTAACACCACCTTCAATCTCTTCTTTCTTTCGTGGCCGTATTTTGATTTATTCTGTGTTATTTGAGAAACGGCGGTGACCTTGCGGCGCCGTCGGCCTGTGGACGGCAGGGTCAGGGCCGGCGGAGGCTCGTGGATCACCTGGCCTTCACACACTCGCTCTGGGAGGTCTGACCCGCTCTGCTTCACTTGTTTCATAATGAACCTCGTCTGTTTGTGTTTTGATATTTTCCCTCGCAGCCAGTCGACATTATTCCGGCTTTGTCGTCACCCTGTGGACCCTGGGTTTGCCTGAAGCTAACCTTGCATCAGTCTTTTTTGGCTCCAGGGTCAGAGATGGATGTTATGAAGCTTCTGTTAAAATATTTTCCCAGTGTGACATGTATTCTTCAAGCTGCCAGGGACGACTTCTAATATTGTACTTTTTTTTCTTCAAGGTGGTGACATAAAATTCAAGGGAAAAATGCTGGTAAAATACACTGTTAACCCAGATGTTGTTATTAAGCACATTTTCTAAGTAAGGTTTAATTAAAACACAAGATTAGATTAATTAAGCAAGGGATAATGTATTGCCCACGAGTTACTATCAGAAAAATATTCCCTGAAGGGTTATTATTACAGTTTATTACTGTCACTACTCTAACAGACTAGTGTTGTGAAATAGCCAATAAGATGTGGGTTAGGTGGGGCGGAGAAAAGAGAGAGACGGATGTACACAGACATATGTTTTTGCTAATAAATACTGAAAACGAAGCTCACTGAAACCGCTCCTTGTTTTATAAAAACCAGCATAGAGGAGTTAACCCCGGGGTAAAATACTTACCACGGCCCTGGAGATTCTGTATGAGAGGAGGACGGCAATTTCCCCTGATTTCCTTTCTATATTTATTTATTTATTTATTTTTAAATGTATTTATGTTTTTTTTTTTTTTAAGTTCAATTCAATCTCATAATAAACTATGAGATTGAATTGGTCTGAATGTGGACCATGAACCAAAACCACATGTTTGACACCTCTGGTTTAAAGGTTTTTCATGTAATGTCTTTTTGGTCTATTCTTACACTGCTACTCTTTATTTAGCAATGTTGAATGAAATTGTTCATTTAAACCCTTGCATTTTGGGACTGCCTGCGTGTATTTGGAAACTGGAAAAATACTATAGGAGAAATTGTAAAAATGGAAGTCCCTTCAAATTTGTGGTTTTATTTATTAGGCATCATACCAGCTGACAAGTTCAATGTAGAGCAAAGGTATATTTTAAATATCTTACTACTGATTAGAAAAAAATAGAACTGTTAATTGGAAAGGGGTGAAATCACCAACTATAGTGAGTGGAGACAAAGACTAGGACAAGTGCACATGATGGAAATAATGACGGTGTCATTACGAATAAAAGTTGTCCTTTTTGAGCAGAGATGGCAAATGGTTGAAGAATAATTAAATAATTAATCCTTTTGGGTTGTTGAATTGACTGACATCCATGAACCCTAACAAAGGGATCTTTAGAATGCAAATATATATGTTTACATGTATAATTCATTGTAAGCATTGAATTGTTACCTCCAGTGTCAGCAGGATTACGCAAAAAGTTCTGGTTAAACTTTCAAGAATGATAGATAATGGGTCAAGGAAGAACCCATTCGATTTTGAGCAATGATGGTCAAGGTCACCCTAAAGGTCAACAGCTAAAACACATCAGTGGTAATATCTCAGGATTCAGACAAGATAGAATCTGGTGTTTTTTTCATTCACTTCATCTCACCTTCAGACATCAGATGGGTCAACACCTATGGCTCTATCACGTCATGTGTGAATGAACAATCAAGCCTGAGCCGAGATCTGCTGTTTGTTGTAGTATTGTATGTCTATAGTAATAAGTCTATTTTATTAAATAAAAAAAAACTCCATTAATGGTTTTGTTCTTATTTTTCTATGTTAAATAGAAGAACATTAAATAAAAAGTAAAAAAATATTAATAATAATCTTAGCATTTTGTGTTTATTAAATGTTTTATTAACACAAATGTCTTTTTTGATCATAGATAAGATTTTGAGTTTGATTAATTTAAAGAAAAGTTGTATAATCAATGTTGAATTAATGTCATTGCAATTGAAAAATTATTTTACTTTTAAATCTGGAGTGGGTGGAAGTTAAAGGTGGAAATGTGAGGTATTTTATTTTGAACTTTTTTTTTTTTACCATATTGCTTGAAAACCTAATTAAACCTAATAATCCCATATCATGGACTGAAATAGAAGGTTTAAAAAAATTTATAAATGTTTTAGTCCAGTCTATAGGGTGGAACCAGAGAAAAACTCTGGCCAATCATTGTATTGATAATTTTTACAATAATTGATTTACTGATACGTCCATCAAATATCAGTCCACCCCTCCCTCCCCCTTCTGTTCACATAAACAACTATAGTGGAAAAGATGACAACCGGCAGAAAAAACAAAGTAAAAACTGTGTGTAAAAAAGCTACGGCCATGAGGAAGTTGAGCGAAGAACAGAACAGGACAAGGGTGGGAATGACTGTCCAGCACTGGCGTCAACTGAAAAAGGAAAAGGGGCTCAAAACGGATGCTAAGGTGACCATGTTTCTACTGGATAGTTAAGATGATACTATTATGATTATATAATAGTTGGACATACTAATGTCTTATGGGTATCACATTCACTTCGTCAGGTAGAAAATGGCAGATATTGACCAAACATAATGTTCCAGCAGGTTTTACTAAGTTACCAACACTGTGTGTAAACTGCTGCTGTAACACCATAAACTATTGTCCTTATCCATTAGTTTTCCCATAGTGTTTATTTCATGCTTCTAAACCTTTTGTTAGCGAAGCTTCATGTGACACAAACTGATACATTTTGTTATTTAGGATGATAATTGACCTTGAGTCTATGCTCATGAACCTCAGTGATTGCTTCAGACAGTATGTGCGTTGATGTATTTTTGAAGGCGTCGTTTTGAGGGGTGGGCTGACGAAGAGGTATGGGTGTGTATTCTTTAAAAATATATCTGCAGGAACTGTTTTCCAAGATCTCATACCCTTCCTTTAAGACTTATAAAATTGCAGTCGTTCTTACTGTGTCAACTTTTCTAACAGAAATCCCCTTCCTCCAAAAGAAAAAGAACACATTTATTAAGTTTATATGATACATATATACATACATATAAAATGAAAACCAAAATCAGAAATACATATGGAATAAAATCAACCCCAATATTTCAAGTAACTTGTCTTTTACTTTTTTCAACTTAATAATTTAAATCCAATACATTCAGCATTAAAGTTGAACCCACTTAACCCAATTAATTAGTTGATCATTACTCAAATAATTTAAGTACAATCACTTGCCTCAATTTTTTTACATAATCTCTACTTATCTGAGCATACAATGTGTTACAAACATCGCAGGTCCATGTTTTGTTTTGTTTTTTTACCCAGAAAATTAAAACCAAGTTATTTCATCCCAGTGTTTCAAAGGACTTTTCTTTTTCTTTGCCCTGCACGATGCTTCCCAGGAGCAGTTATTATCATATCCTTTAATGACTGGGCAGTTTTCAGTGCCAGAGCTGATATATATGATACATTTCTCTGAACAAAATAAAGTGCTTACTGGGGAAATAAAAAAAAAACACTAGCCCGTAGCACCTAAAGACGAATAGTACAAAATGAGTGCACCTCTGTTTCCATGGTTCCTAAAATTCCCCCAACAGTAGCCAATCATATTCCAGGGAGAATAAAAATACCTGACGTAACCACTGATTTGAAAAGAGACTGACTACAATCCAAGCACTGACTTTACAGTAGGCTAACTGGTCGTCATAGCGATAGTACTGACTTTACAGTACCTGGTCATCATAGCGATAGTACTGACTTTGCAGTACCTGGTCATCATAGCGATAGTACTGACTTTACAGTACCTGGTCATCATAGTGATAGTACTGACTTTGCAGTACCTGGTCATCATAGTGATAGTACTGACTTTACAGTACCTGGTCATCATTGTGATAGTACTGACTTTACAGTACCTGGTGTTACCTTTCTTTCCCTGCAGGACTCGCACTCCGAACCGTAGCTGGGAGGGCTGCTTTACTGGGTTAGTCTTTGGCTCGTTTGCTGGTAACCGGCGTCTAGAAGTCCGGGCCGCAGAAAAGCAGAAAGGAAGAGGGAGAACTTTGTCGAACTGGCTCGTGCAGACTTGCACATTTAATTATCGCTTTGCATGTTATTAACAGCACTTTCTGGGCCGAATGCTAACTAACTGGACACAGCTGCGTAGAACAGTTTAGCAGTGCTAAGTTCGTTGCGCACATGTTTCGACATTTTTTTATTATGCTTCTCTTTCCGTCGGACACACTTACGTCACCTACACACTGACGTCACATTCACTGCGTCACGGTCCATCAGAGACCGCTGGCCGGTAACACTGGTCATCATAGCGATAGTACTGACTTTACAGTACCTGGTCGTCATAGCGATAGTACTGACTTTACAGTACCTGGTCATCATAGTGATAGTACTGACTTTACAGTACCTGGTCATCATAGTGATAGTACTGACTTTACAGTACCTGGTCATCATAGCGATAGTACTGACTTTACAGTACCTGGTCATCATAGCGATAGTACTGACTTTACAGTACCTGGTCATCATCGTGATAGTACTGACTTTACAGTACCTGGTCATCAAAGCCATAGTACTGACTTTACATTACCTGGTCGTCAGAACGATAGTACTGACTTTCCAGTACCTGGTCGTCATAGCGATAGTACTTTCTTTCTCGTACCTGGTCATCATTGTGATAGTATTAGTAGAATTCAGAGGCAAAAAATTTTAAATCAAATGCTTAATTTCAGTGCAAAAAAAAATCTGTGTTAATAAGGCCTTTAAAATTCAAAATGTAAAGAAACAGATTTACTTCCATACTCTACACTGCTGACACTTATATGAGTCTACAGCTGCTGGCACCAATGAAACTAACACTTCCATCCACATAAAAAGAAAACCCAAAAGGCCGGACGGTGCTGTGACAGGATTTCATCTGTGCAAAAGACAAAACTGAACATATTGCCATGTTATAAACTTGGAAAAACAGCTCAGCTCTTGAGTAAATGTCTGTCTTTTCAGGAAACTACCTCCTTGATCTTCATCTTTATGTTCCATCAAACTCTCTGGGCGCTGGTCATACATCGGAGCTGACAGACTTTTATTTCCACCTCCCCTCCCCGCCCCCCTTGTCCGGAGTGGACCCTGTTAAAGGCGTAATAAGACCATAAAAGACACCGCCGAGTTACTGCACGGGGGGGGGGGGGGGGGGGGGGGGGGGGGTTGGAGGGGGGGGTCACAGTGCAGAATTTATTTAATATGAGATACAAGCAGTTCACATTTCAGTTTTATCTGGTGTGAGTGGGAAATGCGGCGGTGTGAGAGTAGACATTGGATTCCTGTCAGCTGACCATGCTAAGGAGATGATGAAGATGTTGTTAAACCCTCTGGCCTACTTTCACACGATGACCCGGGTTATCTGCCACTAGGTTCAGCCGGACAGACTTCCAGAAATGCACCAACGAGGTTTGTGAAATAAACAGGAAATTGTTCAGACATATCTAGAGCTGGATCGCACAATAAATGAACCATCTACCATCATCATAACCCAGAACAGGAGGACTTGCTATCCTCATTAGCTTGTAAACAGCCATAACAGTGCTGCCAGTGTTCATATTTTTAAGTGTAAACTGAAAACCTAGCTTTTAATTTTTTTGTTTTATTTTACTTCTTTGTGTTATCATATTTATTAAAGGTGTCATTCTGCTGAAAACCACTTTTTCACGCTCCTTTGAAATCTGATGGGTCACCCCGAGTTACCAACACATGCTGCTTTTGAAAGTGGTGTGTCACCTCCACTGGCTGTATTTCCCATTCATAGAAAACAACACAGAGATACTCAGAAAAAGCCTGTTCACTACACGTCATGTGGAAATTGGCGTCACCCACGTGGGGTAAAACACGTCCCCCATTGCAGCGCATTTGAAGTAGCATTAGCATCTACAAGAGAAGATGGCACCACAGTAGCTGCTGCACAAACTTGAAAGAAATAGCAAAGCAAAGTTGTTCATGTGCTCTCTGTGGAAATAAAGTGCCATTTTTTTTCCCCTGCACGTTTTCAAAACAACCGAGAGAACGAAACCTAGCTGGATGCTACTCTGGGATGGTAAGCACACACAGAGCCAGAGGGGAGGGGGGAGTGTTCCTTCTTGCATTTATTCTCTGAGCCAATCAGAAATGCCTCATTTCAGTGTCATGGACATGTGTGAGGAAGGACCGGAAAACTCTGTTGTTCCACCTCAAGTCATTTTACTACCCTCCAAAAACAGCTGGAAACCTGGACTTTTTTTTTTTTGAACCTGGACTTTTTTAATCAGAACCAACACACAATGCATTCAATAACAATGGTGAACTAGAGATGCACGAATGTTGCATATTTCCATCCGCAGCCACTTTTTAAAATCTCTATCTGCCCACTATCTATTTGCATGAAAAATGTTTTCACCAGTTTTCAGAACTGAACCTGCGCACCATCCACCAATTAGTTTTGAGGGCGAATGAAGATGCTTCGGTTATTAGTACTTTTTACTTGAGAGCTACAACTGCAACCCACCCGAATTGAATTAAAACCTTATTTTTTGTTACGCCATCTGTCCGGTTCGCGGTTGATCCGCAGTGCCCGCGGGTGCATGGTTCAACTGTGCATCTCTATGGTGCACACAGCAATATTAATGACATGACAATGGTATGAAATGACCCTAACCCTAACACCTTTAAGTTTTAACTTGTTTTTTTTTTTACACAAAGTACACAAGGCAATACAACACAACAGACCACCAGACTAAATAAATAAAAGAAAAAGCAACTGACAGGCTGGCAGACGGTAAATATACACATTTATCAAGGTGCAGAAATTTGACATTGAGCCAAAAAGGGTCCTCATACTGTTGTGTGTTTGTCCATATTGTCCGAGCAGATTTTTTCCATTTGTATTTTGGAGACCATTTCTCTAAGCCAGTGTTAAAAATCCAGAGGCTCAACAGATTTCCAGGTTGGTGATACAAGTTTGTTGGCCACCACCATCCCAAGCTGTAATGCCAGGCGTACATTAGTCCCATATCTCCTACTGTATTATCCAAGAAACATATAAATGTATAATATTATGGTCTGGGCTGATATTTAGTGAATAACATTTGGAAAACCATTTGAAAATAGCAGACAGAATACTAAATAGTTGAGAACAGAACCAAAATAAGCAGAGGAACAATTATCACATCAGGAGGATGTGTTTTTTCATTCTGCTATTTTATGTATTTACTTTTATTTTATTACTATTATTGATTTAATGAATTAATTCTTTTTAATTTTTGAAATCTTTAAACTTGTTCCTACAACTGTGGGATAACTGGGAGGGGATACAGTGGCGGAGTTTGAATTAGGCAAACCCAGGCAATTGCCTCGGGCCCCCATCAAATCTGCCCTCCTTAGGGGCTACTAACACTGAACAGCCCAGTCACAGTTCGTTCGTTCGTCGTCTTCCACTTTATCTAAGTCCAGGTTGTGGAGGCAGCAGCCTTAGCAAAGCAGCCCTGACTTCCCTCACCCCAGCTACCTCAGCCTGCTCCTCCAGGAGAATCCCGAGGCGTTCCTAGGCCAGCCGAGAGATATAATCCCTCCAGCGTGTGCTGGGTCAGCCCCGAGGTCTCCTCCCAGATGTCCGAGCTTCTCATCCTATCTCTAAGGCTGAGCCCGGCCACCCTGTGAACCAAACTCGTTTCGGCTGCTTGTTCCCATGATCTCACTCTTTCAATCATAACCCAAAGCTTATGACCATAGGTGAGGGTCGGAACGTAAATCGACCAGTAAATCGAGAGCTTTGCCTTCTGGCTTAGCTCCTTCTTAACCACATTGTATCGGTTTAGCACCCACATTACTGCGGATGCTGCCCCAATCCACCTGTCGACCTCCCACACCATCCCACTTGTGAATAAGATCCCATCGTTTGGTGCATTTACCAGTCACAGTAAATACACCAAAACCATGACTGTAATTTGTTACTGATGTAAAATAATAAAACATTTTTCAATGGAAAAAAAACTAAATAGCTGCAGAATATACTGCATTAGTGTCTAAATAATACTCTCTCTCTCTCATTTTAATGTAACCAAATTCTTTACTTAATCACCCACTTATAGAATTTATTATTTAATTTTTTTCCAAATTTAAAATTTATTCTCGACTATTTGAAACACTTATTTTTTAATGTGTAAATGGAAAACGCTGGATGGAAATCATGTCATCACTTTTTTTTTTTTTAAATATCTTCATAATCATATTCACACATATGTCTTTGTGATGTATTTATGGAAAATACATCAGATAAGTGACAGTTGGAAACACACATATGTAGGAGTCGAGCAAAGCAAACAGTTTTTTTTTCTGCACCGTATGCCTTCGGGGGTAGTGTCACTATCCTCCCTGACACTCCATTATAGTGATGTTTTTTTTTTTCCCACTGCTGTACTAAATTTCTAACATTTATCTTGTTAATACAAAAGAGAGTATGAGCCTCAGAGGTGGTAAAGACTGAAAACTCTTCTATTTCAGTCATCTGGCCAGTGCTACATAGATAATTAGGAGGGAAACTGTAACTCCCTGGGTTTATTAGACTAAGGAATGTATTATGTTGCCTTCATGTGCGGTGGGAAATACAGTAAATACTAGTTACAAACTCCAAAATTAGACATTACTGCCCCCTTCTGTCTGAAAAACTGGGGCAATTTTCGATACTGTACATGAGCTACCGAGATTAAATAACCTTTGGATTTTTCAACATGTCCTCAGGCTCATTCCTAGCTGGAGGAATCTTACTAGACTATGTGTCAAATGTAAGGCCCGGGGGCCAAATTCAGCCTATTAAAGGGTCCAGTCTGGCCTCTAGGATGAATTACAATCAATAGTGTAAAAATTATTTTAACCCATAATGACCAAAAGAGTCACCAGCAACAGAAACCATCTACAAATGTAAATGATTGAATACCTGTTGATCCATTAATCTTATCAGGGGTGTGGCTACGAGGTTGGGGGTTGGGGGTGCCCTGTCCATCCAAAGGACACTGGCCAGAAAAAAGGCCATAATTTATGATCTCTGTTTATATCTTGTATTGATAGAATAAATGCTGGTGGTGATTTAAAAAAAGCATATATCTGCAAAGTGTATATCTTTAATTATTATTTTTTGTTATCGTATTTCCTCCCTCTGTGACCTTAACAGCAGAACAATCATCAAAACTGCTTTCCAGTTGGTTCGTTTGAATAGGGGACGTGCCAAACCCCCTCCATTCAACTAGAAAGCACAACGCTATAGCCCTGTGTCTACTATGCAGTACGGTACAGGCCAGGTCTGGTCAGGTACACTACGGTCTCTTCTGGACAGCTTGCATTTCCATTGTGTAGGGAGACCATCAGAAGGAGGCCAGCTGTTTCGTGGAAGCGTCAACACGTAGTATGACGCACGCCATAATATAAGAGGCGTGACATAATTAGAGGAATAACACAGAGTCATTTCCTGTGCTTTCTTTCTGAGCCACTCTGACTGTTATGGTCCTTCACCCACTGATAATCGCTGCACAGTTTTTTTTTTTAGCTTAATCTGTCACTTGCCAATTGACTGAAGCCCCTCTTTGCCATTTTAGTCGAAACCAGCTGGAACACTTTTCATTTCGAACAGCCCCCAAAAATGCACAATAAAACTTGTACCTCATTATTACTCCAAACTCCAGTGCCAGACATCTGCTCTTCTTTTCTGACATAGATGGACTTTAAAAAAGGCGTGGCGTGTTGTTCTTACAATTCTGCTATCCCGCACGATGACTGTTTTCCTCAACCAATCACCGTCTGGCAGTGCTTGGCTCCTCCCTAATGGGAGCGGTATGGTACGCTTGTGACCCCAAGCAAAAGGGTGACCAAAATACTAACGTTACCATGGGACCAGTGTGCTTTCTCGTAATGGAAACACTAAAATAAACATACCATTCTGAACTGTACTATGCCGAACAGCATAGTGGAAAAGAGGCTTATGTTTCTGTTCTAGCTCTCCTGTATAAAAACAAAAACAAACAAAAATCTTCATAAAAATTCCACACTGTTAACAAAATTGACAGTCATAATTTATGCTATTATGACCATATTTTGATTACTACATTGAATTGTCATTCTTATTATTATTATTATTATTATTATTATTATTATTATTATTGGACTATTAGGCCTAGTAATTGTAGTACCGGTTTTCCACAGATGTTTCAGTTATTGTTTTAATTTATTTATTTTTTATAAAATTTTCAAGATGTGTTGGGAGTGTCACAAGGAACAAATGATAACATTTTGATGGTAATCCAGAAGAGATCCTGAAGTCTAGATCCCTTTGAAATTTTAGAATTCGGTAAATGGAGAATACATATCAAAGTAATCCAGGATCCAGGAATCTCTTCCAGATCACCACCAAAATGTAATCATTTGTTCCTTGTGACACTACCAACACATCCTGAAAATGTTATCAAAATCAGTTCAGAACTTTTTGAGAGAGAAACAAATAAACAGACTCAAATTTAATACGTCCCTGGAAGACCTTGAAGGGGCGAGGTCTGCCTTCGTGGAGGTTTGCAGAGTGCTTTTCTTGTATTAATTAAACCCAGTCACCCTTTTTAGAGTGTGGGCTGAATGTGGCCTGTGAACTAAAACGACTTTGACACTTGCATTGTAATTTGACAAACAAGCTTTCCTCGACATCATCACGAGCAGGGCCCTCACAAAGGTAGGCACAGCCCTGCTAACATTGCTGAACTCCAAATATCATTACCGATTATTGTTCTACTGTAGTAGCCTTTGTAATTTTTCCGCACAGGAAGACGTCAATACACAAACTCAGAAACTTTTAATCCGACACAGATCTCGGCGGGTTTTCGTGTGTCTGCTGAGGCAGCAGTTACAAAGGTGTTTGATTAGCCTTGAAGCCCTGAGCAGCCCCATCAAACGGCTGTGGAGATAAATGGAGGAATTGGCAAATCATTGGCCCTTTCTCTCTCTCCCTCTGTTTCTGCTCCAAGTCCTGATGGCTTTTTACTGTTGTCACCACAGAAGACTGAGGAGCTGGGATTCAATTCAATACTGCCTCTCTTTATTTCCTTTTTTTTTTTTTTTTGTAACTTTCTGCTTGTCACCTCCAAAACAAAGCAAAAACTGTTATGTTAGGATGGCTATGGGTTTTGAAGATGAATTAGGAGAAGATACGTAATAGAATGATGAAGCTAAACACATGGAATTGTTTCAAAATGTTGACAACTTCATGTTCTGAAATCATGATATCATGCTGCATTTCTCTGATGTTTGCTGTCTCTAAAATGGTAGTTATGTTTTTCTTGTGAATTATTTCGAGAAAAGTCCCTGTCTCCTCCTCCATCCATGTGTATCACGTCATTTTCACTCCGACAGAAGTGATTATGTGATGAATAATTATCGAAAAAGTGTTTCCATTGCGCTATATTAGAATATCGAAACGTCTGAAAAACCACCTCATGAAAGAATAAAATAATTTAGCAATATTGACAGTTTAATTTTTTTTATTCAGGTGTTTCCATTACCTGTTTTTATAGTGTTATTTACATTTTGCAAATTTTCAAGGGTAATGGAAAACATAGCTAGTGGCATATTGAAAAAGTCGGTGTAGGATTTTGGATTTACTGAGCAGAGGGGGTGGTTTCACAAGGTGATTTTATTAATAAATACAGGGTTTCTATTAGTGCTGTCACATGACTAACATTTTTAATTAAATTAATCATCAGGTTCCAGTGGATTAGTCACAATTTTTGGAAACTGAATATACATACAGTACAACTGGAAAACTTTAATATCCTGAAAAAGTCCATGCACTTCTGTTATTCTGTACACATTATATATACATTTAGTATGTGGATTAATGTATTTCAAATTTGTATCTGTTTAGATTGTTGTTTGATTGATACTAATAGTTAAATCATTCAGTTAATCAATCTTTATTTATATTGCTCTTTTCATACAGTTTTTTTTATATCAGACCTCCCCATAATCCCACAGATTCAGGCACAATCAAATTAAATAAATAAATAAAATAATTATGATGATAATAGTAATATATATATATATATATATATATATATATATATATATATATATATATATATATATATAATAACAATATATAAATATAATTACAATGTTAAAAGTAATAATTTAATTAAAAGCTGAAACTGATAGGTAGGTTTTCAGTTCTCATCTCTACACTCAACACTATTTCATAAACAAACTGGTGTCACAGTATGATAGAACAAACATGTTCAATCAACCATTTTCACAACCCAGAAAACCATGAAAAGAAAGAAATTAATAATAATAATAATAATGATAATAATAATAAATCTGCCAATGGAACAAGTGAAAATGATCTTGGTAAAATTTCTGAAAATACCATTGTCCTAGCTTAGCTGTGCTACACGGCCCTTGTGGCAGCAAATCTAATTTGCTACCAAAGTAGTCTAGTTATACTCAATGTAACTTTTGGCTAGATTTCCCTGAAACTGGCCGACGAATCATGGTAAAGTATAGAGTCAGAGGGCGGGCATAAAGTGACGTGGCAACAATTCGGAAAGAAAAACTGGATACAACCATAGAAGAAGAACAACAACATGTGGTGATTTCCTTTTATCAAAGGTGAGTGAAGAATGCGAGAAAATGCCAGCAATCTTTAAATTCTTTTTACAGAAGCGACAAAAGTCGTTAACTCCATAATCCACCATTTGTAATTTTCCAACATCTAACTTTATCATCCTAGAGATTACGCTGATTGGTTGCAGTACCATCGTATTGCATACAGAGGGATTTGAAAGGCAAACTTTTAGCCCCACCTCCCCTGCCTATGAATATTGACACACCTCTTAATATTGCCATCTACGTCCCCGTAACAAGAACTACTACTCAGCGTAATGCTAGCCTATAGCCTACTAATTTGAACATGAGGAACAAAACTGAATTAAGTGTAAAGAAAACAAACCAAGAATCCGCAGAAAACACTTCATTTTTAGTTATGATACCTTTTGAATCTCACTCATGGCTTATCCCCCTCAATTGAAATTGAAAATGAGGTGATGACATCTTCTAGCAACTTCCAGCGACTTTTAGTTCAGCCCATAGCTACTTTCCTTACTGAGGAGTTGGCAACACTGCACACTGTTGCATGAATGCATATTAATGTTTGGTGGAGCCAAAATATCAGCCACATTTCTGTCACTCTGCCCCAGGACAACTGTGGATACATATATGTAGTTTACCACCACCAGAGGGAGTATGTGAGAGTGAATGAATAATGAATCCACTGTGCACTTTGAGCATGTGTATACCATATTTCCCAGAGTATAAGTCCCAACAAGTTAGATAAAATCCAACACCAAGACCAGGCATTTCATCTTGAAAGGCAATATTAAATAAAAATAGAATAGAGAACAACAGGCTGAATAAGTATACGGTATGCTAATGTAACACTTTAAGTTTACATTACATGACAAACTGATATGTTAACATAACATATTAACAGTTTAGATAACTATTACATAAAGAAAATGCTCATGCTTAACAGCACCCTCTTGTGGTTGTCAGTGTAAAAATAACATGTGAAATTATATAATAATGTGTTAGTAATTTCACATATAAGTCGTACCACCCATCAAAGTAGGAATACAACTGTGACTTATATATAGTCCAAAAAATATGGTACATAGAAAAGCACAATATAAATCTAATCCATTATTATTAGTAGGACTAGGAGTAGTAGTCGTAGTGTTCAATGACATAGAATGTTTTATAGCCGAGTTACAGCCTTGATAGTTTGTCCCGGTTTCTCATTTGGACCTTTTTGATTTACATGAAAAGGCTGCAGTGTGTTCCTTCTGCACAGAAGGTCAAGACCTCCAGCAGAACATGTCATATAGAAAAACTTTATTAAAGTTAGACTAATACATTTCAGTCTTATGGCCTTCATCGGGGTCATCACATAATCCTGTATAAAACCAACTGTATGAGATGCGAAAAGTTTTCAAGAGACAAAATGCAGAAGGAAACAGTCAGTCAGTTGTTAGTCGTTACATGGGATCTGTGCAATGATGGGTTGATTTTATAAAAAAGCCATTACTTTTCCAACTGAACAAAGGGAGGATTTATTTTTTTAATCTTTTTGAAGTTTGTACAGCCCTAAAATGGTATCTCTGATGATTCTGATGACAGCACAAGCAAAAATACACTGGTCTACCTTTTACCCTCCTGTTGTCCTCAGGTCAAAATAACTCTCCACTGTGTTAAAACCCCCCAAAATATCCACTAAACTACAAAAGCACCGAGAGTGCAAGCCTCCACCAAGGCAGACCACCCCTCTTTGAATGAAGAAAGGTCCGCCAAGGAGTTTTTGTCTGAGTTTGTTTGCCTGTCTGTTAGTAAGCAAGATAACTCAAAAAGTTAAGGACAGATCTTGATGGAATTTTCAGGGTTGGTTGGTAATGGGGAGATCTGGAAATGATTCAAGTTTGGTGGTGATCCGTGAGAGATCCTGGATTCTGGATCACTTTGAAATGTATTCTCCATTTGCCGCATTGTAAAATTACAGTGATCCAGAATCCAGGATCTCTTCTGGATCACTACCAAAATTAAATAATTTGATCTGATCCAAATGAACAATATTGACCCATTGATCTGAGCCAAATGGAACAAGATTTCAACTTTTAAAAATCTGAAAATATTTCCCTCAATGCCTCCATAAATATTATTTATGGAGGCATTGAGGGGAAAAAGCAAAGCAATTCCCTGAGAAACTCCCTGTAAAATTGTGCTTGTTTACATTGGGAGTCAGTTTGTGGTTAATTACATGCAAGGATAATTCAGAGAAATGAGGGATGACGTTGAGAGTGGCCTCGACAGGTGAAGTTTCAGTTTGTATAAAGTAAAACTGGTTTTAAGTGAAGACTTGTGACAAAACTGCTCCCATTAAACGGCTCCACCTCCATCGTCAGCCGTCACCCTCCATCAGTCTGTTCCTGTGTTAAGAGCAGCACTTTCTTGAGGACAGTGACAGTAATGAACTCTGACTCACTGAGGCTGGAAAGGATGTAAATGAATGTAGATGAGGATCAAGAGTAATTGCCCAGATAGAAAGCTTTGAAAGGTATGTGTCAAAGAAGAGGAGAGAAAGAGAGAAATAAGAAACAGATTGAGAAGGAGCATACTGACCGGATCTTTTAACCCTTAAAGACCCAAACAGCCAAAATAATCTGCTCTTAACTGTTTAATATTGATTGTCAATCAAAATTATTCGCCCTGATTGGACAAACCAAGTGCTTGTCATTTTGAATGATGTACTACTTCAACGAATCTCATTGAAAGCAGCATGTAACGTAGATGAGAGCTCTTACCATACCTGGTTGAGAGAAGAGCCATAACATCCTTGCCACCAATAAATTCTTTCAAAACTGTTCTGTTCATCTTTTAAAGAATCAATATGCAGTAGTTTCGACAACACTGTTGAAATTGCAGAATTGAAGCTCCATGGTAGCCACCGTGTTTTTCAAAGCTATTGTGTCGAGTCTTCCTGTATTCTCCCTGGCCGCACTATGATTACATTATAACTGTTAAAATCACGCCTAGTGATCCTGATTGGTCAGTCCAGGATTTGGCTGTAGACAACAGAATGTCTACCGTGGTTTACCAGACCCTTATGTGAGCTCACGAAGCTAAGCAGAAACTAGGCTACTCTTGATGGAGAAATGTTCAACCCCTTTTTTGAACAGAGAACTCCATCTAGAGGGCTAAAAAAAACCCAATTAATGCTTCATGAAGCTTTATGAAGCCTCACTGTCCCATCACTAATCAACGACTGTCTTTCAAACTGCTCTGCACGTAATAGGCCAATCAGAACAACAAATAATGTGACATATACAGAAAAACGAAAACAAGTCTACACTAGCATCTATCTGGTTGTTTTAACATCCTCTAGGTTATGCTAACTAACATTAACACACCGGTAACAGTGGAGGAAAAATATCCAAACGGGTTTGTTTACATACTGCTTATCCAACCATAGACTGTATAAATGTTCCTACTTCTACTGCAGTCTACACTGTCACACAACCCTGTTATCATTGTGCTAAGCCCGCCCTACAATCTCACTATACAAATGGAGCATTGTGATTGGATCGGTTTAACTGGAACCGGTCTTGGTTGAGGCTCGATGTTCGCTAGACCAACAATTCAGGCAATTTTTTTATTTTTTTTGCCACTAGAAGTGGGCTAGTTTACTAGGCTACTTGTATGTAATATGATGATTAAAATACATGATCAGTAAATAAAAAAAAGGCAAATATTAATTTTCACTCAAAAAACGCAAAAATATAGAAGATAATGTTATGATATATGGTGATAAATGTCTGAATAAATGTAAAATATGGACAAATATTCACTTGGGAGGCAAAATATAGAAGATAATATTATGATATATGGTGATAAATTACTGAAGAAATGTAAAATATAGACAAATATTCACTTGGGAGCTTTCCCTGAAGTAAATTTCGCTTTGTGGGCTAAATTGAAATGTGTGGGCAAATCAGAAGAAAGTCATATATTTATTTATGTACCAATGAAATATAACAGATGGACTGGCGATGAGGAGGGTGGATGGTTACACGATGGTAATGATTATAGCAGATGGATGCATACGAAGGAACATTAAGAAACAGAACAGTACGTAGCAGAAAATACACTTTTAAACCTGTGGAAAGAACTGAATGAGAAAAAGGGTAGAAATTAAACAAAAAAACACACAAGTCCTATCCATCTACGACATGAAAACGTGTCATTTCAAGCTGTTTGAAAATGAAGAACATTCTGCTTTTTGTGACATCTTAATCATGTAAATTATTTGCGCTCCCTCCTAATCATCCTTGGGTACAAACATATGTACAAATGTATGAATATGGAAACTATGTGATGATTAAATCTGCCCTTGCGTAGGAGTCGGCTCGTTACTTAAAATCTAATTACCGTACAGAAATATTTACAGAGCTTCTCCCGAGTGTGGAACTATATTTTCAATACAGTTTTTTTTTTTTTTTTTTGCACACAGTATGATTGTTAGACTTTTATTGGTAGTATTTTAATTGGTGTAACTGTCTATAATTGCACTCTGGGGCTCAGTAACTGTTTTCATTTATTCTAGCTGGTGAATTGATGCACATTTGTACGGCGATTTGATTAAATGCAACACAATGCCACTGAGAAAATTAAACCCTGCACTGAACTAACTCTCATATTAAAGAAATCTTTGAATACGATGCAACAAATCTTTGTATGAAAATGTGCTCCTTTTTTGTAAAAACAATTAAGTCTGATGTCTGATGGGTGCAGTTATCCAATATGAAACTGAATTTTGAAAGAAACAAATGACTTAAACACTAAAACACATCACTGGTGTGGAAAAAAAATAATCCCCACCCCCTCACAAATGTTTTAGTTCCTAATGAACGTCTCCCTCTCAAATATGAATTGATGGGTTTGACCTTTCAAGGTGGCTCAGGTTCAAAGGTCAAAGCCTACATGTACTGTAGTTTCCATCAAATATTTATCTCCACTGGTTTTCCTGTTACAGTCTATCTGAGGTTTTTAGGCATTTCCCCAGTGACCTTTGACCTCTTGGGTCGACAATAGGTCAAAATATATGCAGACAACATACAGAATTGAAAGACCAATATTCTGGTGCTGATTGGAAGTGTGGTTACATGTCATCTGGACGCTAACATTTACAGGTTCCCAGATAAACCCAAAGATAATGACCTTCGCATTCCCGAGATTAAAAAAAAAAGCCACCTGAATTGAAAGTGCTTACAACCACATTCATAAAAGTAAAAGACATCGTCCTAATGACACCATATATAGGTTTGAATATTAACAGCTGCTTAATATTTGTCATTTTTATGACATTCGAATTACATTTGAATGTCAAAATTTTAAGTAAAAGACCTACCACCCATCCATCCATCCATCCACCCACCCATCCACCCACCCACCAGTGTTAATATAACAGAGTTAATTTTAACACTACCTCAGCAAACATAGGGTCCCCATCAACACAGTGTAAAATTTACACAATTTTGTGACTTTGGCACTTAGAGGGTTACAATTCTTTTGACACTGCATTTTTTTACACTGGGAAATTTACGGTGTAGCTTTAAAAACGTTGATATTAGCCGGACTAAGGCGATAAGTACAATTTCTCGAAGTGCATGAAAATGTACTGAGTGAAATCTACTGCATATTGAACTTTTCTCTTTTGTTTTTGGTTTTTTTTTTCGGTGTTATTCTCTTCAGCTCTCAAAGGAAATCATGATGACGTCTTTCAGGGGCCGACCGGCCTCTGCAGTCACAACAGCTCTGTCACTTCTTATCTCCTGTCATAAGCTGAAAACTCATTTGTCTAAGGACTACATGTCACCTTCTCTCCCCCCACCCATGGGTCCTGATGGTGCAGAAGCGCTTTTCACTTCCTCCCCCTTCAAAAATAAACTCATCCTCCTCTCCAACTGCTTGTCATCTTACTTCTCTGGTACAGGAGTTGAACAAACGCAGATCTGAGTCGCGCTCTCCTCACTACTGCTGCTTACGATGCTAATATAAGCATTACATTATTCTGCTTTGCATTTATTGTGTGTCACTTTGACACGTAACACCAGCTCACTTACAAAACTGCACACAGGATTCTCTGACAAGGAAAGGCAAAGAAAGAAATGCTGGTCGTCGTTAAAAAAATAAATCTTACATATTTAACCTCTTCCAATCCATAGATCCTGGTCCTGGCATGCAGATGACATTATTTTAATAACACACACACACATATATATATATATATATATATATATATATATATATATATATATATATATATATATATATATATATATATATATGTATACAGTTTTAATAGTTTTACAGTATACAGTTTTAATAGGGCAAAAAGTATTTTTCAGGTGTTTTAAGCAAAAAAAAATCACCTCAGAATAATAGAAGGTTAAAAAAAAACCCTCCTCATATGTCAAACAACCTTGTATTTTCTGCTTCTTACACATTTCTGAAGCTGATAAAACTCCCAGCGCTGACAGAACAAGCGTCTGCAGCATCTGCACATAGATGCGCTTTGATTTCACACCTTGATTCCTGACGACCAGACAGACTTCCCAAACATGTCAGAGGGTCACTCACCCATCACTCGGAGCCTCTCGGCACCCACAACCACCTCTTGCTCATCGGCGGAGAAGAGCAACTTCCCAGAGGTGGATTTGACTTCAAACATCTTGCCTCGCGCTTTAAATCCATTGGATCCTAAAGATAGTGAAAAAGCAGAGGAGACATCAAAGAGGAGTGGCTGCAGATGAGTCAGACATGGACCAATAGATTTACTGACCATTTCCTCCTGTTAGAACATATACACTCACATTTCATTTTATTTCACCCACTTTTTCCCCCTTTTAATCTTATTTAACTCTCCTTCCTTTTAATCTGAATTTATTTTGAACTTCTTTTTTTTTTATCTTAGAGCTTCTTACATATAATATTTATTTGTACAATTCATAAAAACACATTTCATTTCTGTCTACTCTTCTATTCTATTCTTTAAGTTTTGATGTAGTATACATTTTGTGTGGAGTGGTGACTGTACTTTGAATTTCCCTATCTATCTATCTATCTATCTATCTATCTATCTATCTATCTATCTATCTATCTATCTATCTATCTATCTATCTATCTATCTATCTATCTATCTATCTATCTATCTATCTATCTATCTATCTATCTATCTATCTGTCTATCTAATATTACTAAGTGTATTTTTCTCATTTCTAGTCCAGATATTGAAAATTAAAAGAAAAGTATTTTACTCCAAAATGATGATGATGGGGGGGGGGGGGTACTCAAAATACCCACAAAATACACAAAAAAATACTAAGAAGTAAAAACAATGTGGAAAAAAATATACAACTGATGCTAAAAGCCAATAAAATCCCCCTCAAAAAGGAAAAAAAATAATTGCAGAAAACCTGAGCTGACATGTCACCCAGCTCTGAGTGGTGTCACGGCAAACAAGAAACAGAAAAGGTAGACAAGTCCCTAAAACTCAAATTGCTTTGTCTGGTACAGGGGGCGGAGAACACTGAGCGTCGCCGCCGACTGATTGACACGAGCACAATTGATTCTGTCACCGTGCATGAGGGATCTGGAGTTCCACCGAGTACACAAACGCCGCTGAGTCGTCTACAACGAACTCTGTCGCCCTCCTCTTTCAGCCCCAGACGGCTAATGTCGGTGTGGTTTTTAATGTTGCAGACACTTCCTGTGTGTGTGTTTACATAAAGTGATTTCCACTCGCCCACATCTGCCAACTCTATTAGACTGTGACAGGTGGAGAACGGGCTAATGTTCACAGTAGAAAAGTCAGTTCTCAGAGTTATGGCGGAGCGACTGAGGACACCTCTGCTCCAGTTACACACAAACATCTGATAATGATGAAAGATGTCACTGACTCGTTTCCACAGCCAGAAATATGTTCCACAGCCAGAAATACCCACAAGAAGTGGGTATTTTTCGGCTGTGGCTCAGTTGGTAGACTGGGTCGCCCAATGACCGAGAGGTTGGTAGTTCGCGTCCTGGCTCCGGCTGTCCACATGTCGAAATGTACTGGGGTACGACACTGAACCCTGACTTAGTGTCCCGGTAGGACTGACAGAACCTTAGAAACCTACTGGTGTATGAGTGTATGTGTGAATGGGTGAATGTGAGGTAAATATAAAGCACTTTGAGCACCATGAAGGTGGAAAAGAACTATATAAGTGCAGACCTTTTTTTTAATCCAATATTTCTGACTTTTCTCCCCCTTTATTCTACATATAAGAATCGATTTTTATGCAGTAAACATAAAAATCCTTTAAATTTTGCAACAATTAAAACACACAAAGATGTGAACAACCTGAGATACCTACTGGTGTATGAGTGTGTGTGTGTGAATGGGTGAATGGGTGAATGTGAGGCTAATGTAAAGCACTTTGAGCACCAGGAAGGTGGAAAAGAACTATATACGTAAGTGCAGAACATTTAACATTTCTTTATTTCTAGTCTCAATATCTCATCACACTTAAAGGTGTCATTCCACTGAAAACCACTTTTCCACACTCCTTTTGGAATCTGATGGGTCACCCCGAGTTACCAACACATGCTGCGTTTGAAGGTGATGTGTCACCTCCACTGGCTGTATTCACCATTCATAGAAAACAACACCGAAAAATGAGCCACTCAGAAAAAGCCTGTCCACTTTACACCATACGCGTCTTTCTAACTATCGGAACTTCCGGGCCATTTTACACAAACTTAACGATATGTGACCGTTTTCACTGCCCGGGATGTTTTACAGGAACTAACAGAGTTCCTGGTCAGTGGTATGTAGTCAAGAGCTCCCCAATAGAGCCGCTGGACAGAAGTCACACAGATTGATTGTCCAAAATGACATCATCTGATCACGACAATCAACTCAAGAGTAATTGTTGGAGGAAGTTTATCACATGACGAAGCAGAATTTATCACTTTTCCAGTTCTCTGTTTCATTCATTTCTGTGGAATTCTTCTTCCAGAGCAACTCTTGTTCTTTCATTCTCTGATACTCAGGAGTGAATAACAGCTGAGCCAGAGTCCATGAGCCAGAGCGGTTGGTCGTTACCGAAAAAGTGGCAAAGGTTACCGTACCTTTTCTGAAAGCCTTTTTAATGATATATGATGGACATCTGGCAAGAGTAGCTGTTTTGAGTTATTACGCATCATGTAAACTATGGTTGGAAAAATAACACATATAAATCAAACAGTCAGAAAAAACCTGTTCACTTTACATCATAGGCATGCGGCATACTAGCGGAACTCCTGGGCCATTTTACAGGAACATAATGGTATGAAGGTGTTTTCACTGACTGGGCTGTTCCGATAGGGCCACCTATCGGAACATTTACAGGAACTAATGGAGTTCCTGGTCAGCGGTAGGTAGTCGAGAGCGGCCCAATAGAGCCGCTGGGCAGAAGTCACACAGATTTATTGTCCAAAATAACATCATCCGATCACGACAATCAACTCAAGAGTAGTTGTTGGAGGAAGTTTACCACATGACGAAGCAGAATGTATCACTTTTCCAGCTCTCTGTTTCATTCATCTCTGTGGAATTCGTCTTCCAGAGCAACTCTTGTTCTTTCATTCTAGCGGTTGGTCGTTACCGAAAAAGTGGCAAAGGTTACCGTACTTTTTCTGAAAGCCTTTTTAATGATGTATGATGGACATCTGACAAGAGTAGCTGTTTTGAGTTATTACGCATCATGTAAACTACGGTTGAGAAAATAACACATATGAAACAAACAGTCAGAAAAAGCCTGTTCACTTTACATCATAGGCATGCTTCACTAGCCGAACTCCTGGGCCATTTTAGAGGAACTAATGGAGTTCCTGGTCAGCGATAGGTAGTTGAGAGCGTCCCAATAGAGCCGCTGGGCAGAAGTCACTTTTTTTTTTTTTGATTTAATTTGAATTATTTATTTCGAACATGTGCAAAGTGCAACAATAATCCATACAACAATAATAATAATAATAACAATGACATGTCCGAAAAGGAGTAGGATGAAGCATAAGCTTATTTAATTTAATCCTACCCCTTCTTCACTTCCCCAATAACCTGAATTCATCTTATAGCAATATATATAATATAGTGCTTTTCCAGCTCTGTGTTTCATTCATCTCTGTGGAATTCTTCTTCCACAGCAACTCTTCTTCTTTCAGACTCTGATACCATGACTGTGTAAAGCAACAGCACAAACGCAACAAACATCCTAACTTCGATGTTTGACCGCATCAACGTTGTCCGGTCATAAGTTGAAAAACAAACAAACAAAAAAAAAACAGCCTGCACCAGTCATTCCACTGCACAAACTGTTTTTCATGGTAGTGTAGGTTATAAAGAGGAAGCTTTGTGATCTCTCCCTAGCATAACTTTAAAAATGAGGAATTTGAGCATTAGCAGTAGGCTACAAGGAATTTATTAATAGCAAACGCAGAGGTCAGTTAAAGTATGTGGTATTGCACAAGTCAGTCAGTTTTACTAAAAGTGCGTAATTAACAAGAAGAATTTAACCTCCTTTAAAGTCGCACCATGAAAAAAACTAAACAATCTGTACGATACAGAATAACATGAAGTGAAATAATATGTAAAAAATAGACATTGAAGTGCCAAAAATGTCAATAATGAATCATAAATAAATGAACTAATGATGGAGGTAACGTTATATACACATTAGTCCGACTCTGAGGGAAAGTTTGTTTTTAGTTATAATTAGTATTGTGCTAATAAATGTAAATTCCATCTCAACAAATAATTTTTCTCGAATCCAAATTAATATATTCATGACTTCATGACACCCGTCGTTCTCTCCCATTGACTCTTACCTGTTACGAGTTGTGTGAGCAACTGGTTGTTGCTGTTGACAATATTGACCGACACATTTCTGGACGACTGCAGGAACAGCGGGCGACCCTGCACAAACACACACATGGAGAACCTTCATCAATAATTATTTCCTGGGTGGTGTTCTTCCTCTTTAAGCATTGGGGGAAAAAAACAACAGGAGTGTACAAAAAAAATCCACTTTTTTCCCTGTGAAATGACTTGTTCACTGTTAGCTTTTGTTCATTTTAGTTTAATAATGAAAAAAAAAATCAAATTACTTTCCAGTAAAATGACTTGTTCACTGCTGATTTTAGTTCATTTTAATTCAATCCAAATTTAGTCCAGTGAAATGACCACCGAGACGTCAGCCTCCTGCTCTGTTTGATCACTTCCATTTCCCAGAGTGCTCTGCTCCAATCTGTAATGCTGATCACGTCAGACACTCTGCTCTTTCAGAAAAAGAAAATACACTTTTTTTCCCCTGTGAAATGACTTTTTCACTCTTGATTTTAGGTTGTTTTAGTCAATTTTAGTACAATAATGAAAAAAATAAAGTACTTTATTTCCAGTAAAATTACTTGTTCACTCCTGATTTTAGTTCATTTTAATTCAATAATGAAAAAAATAAACTACTTTATTTCCAGTTAAATGACTTGTACACTTTGTTCACTGATGATTTTAGTTTAATAATGAAAAAAATATCTACTTATTTTCCAGTGAAATGACTTGTTCACTGCTGATTTTATTTCATTTTACTTCAATAATGAACAAAAATAAACTTATTTACACTAAAATGACTTGTTCACTGCTGATTTTACTTCATTTTAATTCAATCCAAATTGAGTCCAAATCCTTTTTTTTCCAATGAAATGACCACCGAGACGTCAGCCTCCTGCTCTGTTTGATAGCTTCCATTTCCCAGAGTGCTCTGCTCCAATCTGTAATGCTGATCACGTCAGACACTCTCCTCTTTCAGTGGCTGACTAATCTTCATGCCTCAGTCAACTTCTTAATTAGAGATAACGGCCTGACCATTGTGCTGCGCTCGCAGGCGAGGAGGGGGATATGCCTTGTGTGTATATTACTGATAACATTATGGCTCTTACCAAACTTATTGAAGTTCCCACAGTAAATACACCATAATGCATGATCTGTAAGCAAGAAGTTATTACAATAACAACGTGATAGTGGTTGGATGTAACACATAAGAAAAGTTAGAAAATAGAGAATACTCTGAGAGCGTCGTAAATGCACATAATTAAGTCGACGTTAAGTCGTTTGTGTGTGTCAAGTATGACAAGTGTACACTGTGTGCAGGTTCTCCAATTGTTCTCTGTGGTTCTGATCCAAACCCCATCAGCAGCATGTGATGGAAACAAACACTTCAACTGGACCAAGTTTAAAAGCTTTAGCAAAATGTTTTCATTAGAGCTGCAGAATATTACAAAAAACTGATATTGTCATTTTGTTTTTTTAACTGTGCTATATATATATATATATATATATATATATATATATATATATATATATATATATATATATATATATATATATATATATATATATATAGATGGATGGATGGATGGATGGATGGATGGATGGATGGATGGATGATAGATAGATAGATAGATAGATAGATAGATAGATAGATAGATAGATAGATAGATAGATAGATAGATAGATAGATAGATAGATAGATAGATAGATAGATAGATAGATAGATAGATAGATAGATAGATAGATACCGCATCGACAAAATGCTGCAAACACAAGAAAGATGCAACAACCAAAAAACACAAACACATCAAATAAATGCGACAGAAGTGAAGCTGCAAGAAAAAAATGCTACAATAACAGAAACGAAGCAGAAGCAAAAATGTACAAACTCCTAAAACAAATGTGAAAGAAAAACACTGCTAATTCACTCCGCAACAAAATGGTGGATGAAGGTAAAGTTCAGTTAGTGTGAAAAGGTACATTTCCCTTTGTCTTTTTTAAACACTTGACCATAATCTGCTACAGTATAATAGGCACTAAAATTAGCTCCATACCTCTGCTTCATCTTCTTCTTACATTTTATTTTATTTATTTTTATTTGTTTTTCTTTTTTTTTTTTTTTTTTTACATTTTATTTTTGGTGAACTTCCATTTTGTTGTTGAGTGAATTTGCAGTGTTTCTTTCTTGCAGTTGTTTTGGGAGTTTGTATGTTTTTGCTTGTGCATCATTTTTGTCTTTGCAACATTTTTCTCTTACAAGACACTTGTGTTGCATTTGTTGAATGTGTTTGTGTTTTTGGTTGTGCATATTTCTTGCATTTGCTGTGTTTCGTCGATGCAGAGTGTTGGCCCCTGTCGGCCACCGTAATATTGTGACATGAAAAAATCCTCTGGAGTAAATAACAGCTGTGTGGTGCCGACGCAAACAGTCAAACAGATTAGTGGTCGACACAGAACATATGTTTCAATGTCCTCCTTCTTGTAAGTAATTTGTAAGTAATTGTATTTAATTGGTAATTTAAAAAAATGACTAATTAAAACTGAATACATTAAAAAAAGAAAAGAAAATGAAATAAATTAATGAAGAAAGAAAGAAAAATAAATTAAAAAAAAAAATTAAACATTAAAAATAAATGAATGAATAAAAAAGAAAAATAAATAGATAAAAATGAAGAAATACATTCCAAAAGTTAAAAAAAATTAATTAAAAATGACTAAATACATAAAAAAATAAATAAATTATTAAATAAAAATAAATAAATGCATAAATTAAAAAATATAAATCAACTAAATAAATACATAAAAAAATGTAATATATATAAATAAATTAAAAAAATACAATTATAATTGCAGAACCTGTGATGTGACTATTGTACACATGTACATTGTGATGTCGATGTTCAAACAATATATTTGTGCCGCTCTCGTACATGAGCTGCAGCTGGTGAGAGTTTGACAGTTTACTGCAGCGGTAAAGTTTATTTATACGTCTGAGCTGTGAATGAACAGAAACACGATCATTGCACAGTTGATGTAAAACAAGTCAGTTCATTGTTAATTAAGCACTCAGATATTATTTCACTCAAACGTGCTGCTGTGAATGTGCATGTGTTTCCAGTTTATACAACCTGCTTGTGTTCATGTTGCTTTACTGTCATTACTTTTCCATTGGGTGTAAAAACTTTAGCGATATTTACTAAATGTAAAAAAAACCCCAGAAGTTTCATACTATATCTGATGAATATTAAAACATTAATACGTGTATTTTACACCAATTATGTAGATGTATTTACAGAACTAGTGGATCAATAGTAGATGATTTTAAACCTTTAATCTTCCACTTAATGTCGCCTAAATTTCTTAATAAAGTCAATTAAATGCTGTTCTCAAACCATTTTGATAACATAACATTGGTGTTTTCTTATATTATAAATGAAAATATTCAGATGAAAACTGGGATATTGTTAAATAATACAATAGATAAAACATTTGTGGGTATTTATTAAAGTTTTGATGTGTTTTGGACGACATTTGGACAATTTTTTTGGTTTGTTTTAGATGCTTTTGTTGGACTATGACTGCGTTTGTTGGAATATGGTTCCTCTGTGGATAATTATGAGACATTAAGGTTCAGATCAGCTGTTTGACATTTGTATTTTAAACAAATGAATGATTGTACCTGCTGAGGTTACTTTATCTGAAAGTGTGCGAATCATTAGGTCATGTGACATTTGGGACAGGTGTGGGTAGTTTGATTAACATTTTTGAGTGACTACATCTGGCCTATATGTGGACCCTTGGAAGTTTAAAGGGTTATATGTTGGTAATATGGTGGATATTTGGTTAAACTAATTTAGGAATAAACTCATCACAGCTTTGTGGCATCCACTTTCAACACCCATGAGAACCCTATAGTATGAATTTTCAATGTGCAGGGTTCAACACAGAAGTCAATGTTAGTCCTATAGCTGTAGATAGGTGTGGCATAGACCACTATTGATCTGTAATAGGGCTAAAATGATCCACATAGTTGTGCAAGTTCCTCACAGGTGTAAAATAAAGGATGGTGCAACAGAGCATTAGAAAAACAGTGTTGGGAGAGAACCTGAGGAAGTGCAGTGGTATAAAAATGACTAAAATCCCATAAAAAAAGATGACACACAGACAGATACTCAGAGGTTGTTCTATAATCTGGATGAAAACATTCAAAGGAATCACGATGCAGAGATTATTTCATAAATTGGTAACACGTGATAATATCTACACACATTCTGTTATATATTAACCATTTGTTACCTATATGTAAATGTTTTATTCATGATGTATTAACCATTTGTTACCTATATCTAAATGGTTTATTCATGATGTATTAACCATTTGTTACCTATATGTAAATGGTTTATTCATGATGTATTAACCATTTGTTACCTATATGTAAATGGTTTATTCATGATGTATTAACCATTTGTTACCTAAGTGTAAATGGTTTATTCATGATGTATTAACCATTTGTTACCTAAGTGTAAATGGTTTATTCATGATGTATTAACCATTTGTTACCTATATGTAAATGGTTTATTCATGATGTATTAACCATTTGTTACCTAAGTGTAAATGGTTTATTCATGATGTATTAACCATTTGTTACCTATATGTAAATGGTTTATTCATGATGTATTAACCATTTGTTACCTATTTGTTAATGGTGGTGGTGGTAAACTACATATGTAGCCACAGTTGCCCCGGGGCAGACTGACAGAAGCGTGTCTGCCATTTTGCACCTATGCCCCCTCTGACCACCACCGAACACAACAGACAGATTAGGACAGAGCAGGAATCGAACCACCAACCCTTCCTTTAATGGACGACCTGCTGTACCAACTGAGCCGTGGCCGCCCCTATACAACTGATAGTGGTTTGTCATTTTCACATGTGTACATATTGTTTGTCTGCAGCAGTGTGTGTGTTGAAATAGTGAGTTCCTCTGGGGCTGTTTGTGTGCATGACATGTGTCCAGTTTGTTTTTGTGTGTTACTTTTGATCCACTTCGCCTCCCTCTTCTCTTCGTTACTAATGCAACAGAGCATATTACTCCCCGCAGGACGCCTGGTGCACACACAGAAAAAGTGACAGAAAGAGAGAGGGGGTGGGGTGTGTGTGTGTGTGTGTGTGTGTGTGGGGGGGGGGGGTGTTAGACAAGGGACTTGTGGGGACAGACGTGTGGATCGGAGGTGGCGGTAGAAATATTTCAGCAGCAAAAAATATGAATGAAAGCGCAGAAAACTGAGCTGAAGGACACGTTTTTAAAGCATTTCAATGGTTGGTTTGGAAATGGTTGTGGGGAAAACCACTGTGATGGACAATTTAGCTGTAATTAAGAACATTTTCTCTGGTTATTATGATCATTTTACTGCTTCTGACTACTTCATGTGGATAGATTTTTTAAAATTCCATGTCAGTCATGCAGTTGTGAATTCATTCTACTTAAGGAAGTTGTTACAACCTGGAGGTGAAACAAATTTTAAAGCAAACCAGTGTCAAAAGGGTATCATCGAAATAAGAATTTTTTTTTTTTATTTCTGTTAAATTTTATCTGGCTATTCTTGAGCTTCGTCATTGAAATAATAGTTTTAAACATCTCCTTTAAACCCCTTTCCTTTATGAAACAAAAATATATTTCTCCATATACTGACTATTAATACATTACTGCCTGAAATTGAACATAAAAAGATGTCTATAATATACAGAAAAATATATTACAGATAGATAGACAGACAGACAGACAGACAGACAGACAGACAGACAGACAGATAGATAGATAGATAGATAGATAGATAGATAGATAGATAGATAGATAGATAGATAGATAGATAGATAGATAGATAGATAGATAGATAGATAGATAGATAGATAGATAGATAGGGAAATAGGTACAAAACAGTCTTATTTTTTGTGTGTCTTCATGTATTCTTTTATTTTGGAATCTGTGTTTCATGTTCACACTTTCACTCTTTTCTTCCTGTCACTGTAGTTTCTCCGCCTCTTGTTAATTTTTTTCCCCTGATGTGTCCCACCTGTCTTCCCCAGTATATAAATCCCCTCTGTGTCTCTTTCCAGTGCAAATTTGTCAGCCTTGCTAGCGACCTATGAGCAGTTTTCTTGTCCTTGGTATTTCGGTGTTCGCCTTTGTTTTGGTGTTCTGGTTTCACAGTTTTTGCCTTTGCCCCTGTCTGTCTTGCCTGTTTTTTTTTATCTCTAGCCTGTTCCCGACCACTAGCCTGTTTTGTCCCTGTTGGTCCCTCATTGTTTCTTGGACCCTGGCCCTAACCCTGGTATGATTTTTGGATACATATATATTTTCGGAAGTATGTTACTAAATATATGTAATTATATATTTAGTAATACTCTTCACAATATATGTGGAAAGAATATAATTTTCAATAAAACTCTGTAAAACTAGATTCCTGATTCACTGATTCCTGGTGCAAAACAGATGCTTTTGAGGAAACTATCTTAACTTACAAATCTATATATGTATGTATGAATGTATTTACTGAAGTCAGCATATTTGAGCTTCCACTGCCTTGCTGGTCTGATCTCATTAAACCACATCCACTCTGTCAGTGCAGCATTAAAGGCATCATCTGGGGAACATATCACTCTGGATTAAATCAGAGATTTGCATTTTTTGACACATACATCGAAGCTTAAACCCCCACATTGACAGGGCAAGGAAAAGGGGTCAAATAAATAAACAAACCCAACACAAGACAACATAGACTGTTTGCATGGGTGGTCTTACTTTAGCCGCCGCCGCTTAATGGCTTTTGTTTTAACACGATAACTTTTGAACGGCTGGACAGATTTGTTCCGAATTCAGTGTGCTAATGCTCTAGGATAAGTACATGAACTGATTAAAATTTGGAGGTCAAAACTGTCAAGATGGCCGACTCTTAAGATGACAGATTGATGTCTGGCCCATAACTTTTGACCGGGTGGACGGATTGCCACTAAATTCAATGTGCTCGTGCTGTAAGTTAGGCACATGAGGTCATTCTTTTATATTTTGTATTTAATATATTGTCACAACCTGCCACGACCTTTCCCCCAGACCTTCTCCTCTCCAGGCTCGACCTTTCCCCCAGTGCTCTCCTGACCCATCTGGTCCTGCACCATGCAGCTGCAAGTCGTTGCTGATCTGCAATATTTAAGCGGTGAAGCTTGCAGTTGCTCGTGCGGGACCAGGTGGATCTGGAAAACACTGGTGGAAAGGTCGACTTCAAAGGTAAAGTCCTGATTGATATCAGAGAATACTGGATGAACCAAGATGGTGAAATAAAGCCAGGAAAAAAAGCTATCTCCCTGAATCCTGAACAATGGGACCAACTGAAAGACCAGATTTCAGAAATTGACGCCGCCGTAAAGAGGACATAAACACTCCACGCCATGTGTTGGACTGTTGAAAATATTGGTCATTAAGTTTTGTAGCAAACCTGAAGTTGTTTTGTACTAGACTTGTTACCTGGACACTTTACCATTTTCCTCTGTCACCATAACCTAGACATTTTTCACTCCACGGACTCTGGCTGATCTAACCCTCCCAGGTTGTTGTTTAGTCTTGTTTTAGTTTGTCTCTGTCTGTTTCTTGATTTTGTTCTGTTTATTATTGAATTATTTTTCCCTTCAGCACTGTGCATCTGAGTTCCTCACTTCACCTAACCCCCACATGAGATATATAAGATTATGAATGGGTGAATGGGTGGATGGGAGTGGTGGAAAGAGTGGAAGCATCACATTTCGGAGATATACCTTTAGCAGTCCGAGACGACTGCATAGGCCGAGTTAGTTTGTTCTAACCAACTTTGTTAGAGAGCCTGATTGCTCACTTTCCCCTGTAAGTCACTTTGGATAAAAGTGTCTGTCAAATGTATGAATAAATAAAGTAGAAAAGTACTCTGAAAGTGCAAGCCTCCACCAAGGCAGACCTCCCCATTTCAAGTCAAGAGAGGTCCACCAAGAGGTTATGTTTTTGCCAGGGTTTGTCTGTCTGTTCGTTAGCAAGATAACTCAATTGTTATGGACGGATCGTGATGAAATTTACAGGGTAGTTTGGTAATGGGAAGATCTGGAAATGATTACATTTTGTGATCTGGGGGGTGGGGGGTCAAGATATCTCAAAAACGTTTAGACGGATTTTGATGAAAATCAAAACAGGAGTCGACAGGAGTATCACAAGGAACAAATGATTACATTTTGGTGATAATCTGGAAGAAATCATGGATTCTGGAACACTTTGAAATTTTACATTGTGGTAAATGGAGAATCCATTTCAAAGTGATCCAGAATCCAGGATCTCTTCTGGATTACCACAAAAAAAATAATCATTTGTTCCTTGTGACACTTCCAACACATCCTATTAACTACAGACTAACTAACAGACAGACAGACAGAAAAACATACAAAAACACAACCTCCTTGCCGGAGGTCATAAATAAAAAAATAAATTCAAGCACTAAAGGATTGACATTGGGGAGCTCTCCTCTTTGTCGTGGAAGTTTTTGTTGTGTTCGTTCCTCTCTTTTTCTACCTCATATTATTATTCCATTCACTTCATCTGTTGAGTCTCTGCCTGTCTCCATCTTCTCCTCTTTTATTTCTACTTCTCCTTTCCATCACGTCTCTCCTCTTACTCCCTGTTTGTCCTTTCAATTGTCTATTTTTAGTCTGTTTTTGTATTCTTCTCAGTGTCCCACTTCTGCATCTTGTTTTTCCTCTTTTTTAATGGGTCACTATTTAGAACTTGGAGAGAATCATCTGGTTTGGGAGCACCATATGCTTCCATTTCATTAATAAAACACAGCTTCTATACTTTGATTTTAACTATGTTCGTCTGTATTTATACGTTTTATTATTTCCATGATGAATAGATGCTGAAACTAGTAAACAGGGCCAGTGCGGTGGAGGTTTAATCATCCACAGCTGCAGAGTTTTATGAAACAGTCAAACGCATTAATGCACATAGCTTCACCCAGTCCCGATATTACACAGTGAACATGTTTTGCTTGTTTGAGTCGCTGTTGAACTTGGCCGCCTCAGACGAAACACTGCCTGTCAAAGCATGTAGCCTGGCTAAGCATCTCGCTCCTAACTGCGGCCTGTCCATCTGTCTGACTGCCTCTACGTCTATGTCAGCGGGGACGTTTCTTCTTTTAG
>CM035796.1:37144959-37237459 GCA_020466265.1 Siphamia tubifer
TTTGGCGTAGAGAGGCTGCAGGAACTCAGAGTCTCCCTCCAGTTTCAGGCCTTTCTCTGTTATTCTGAGGTTGCCCATGCCATCCTATGAGGAAAAACAAAAACAACACAACCACTGTTAGGTTGAGGATGCAGAAAAACCAGAAAACCCCCAGTATTCAGGTCAAATCTAAAGCTGTGTATAGCAATAAAAAAACCACAACAACAAGCAAACAGTCAAACATTGTGTTTTTCCACATGTTAACAGATGCTGACAGGGTTTAATATTCACTGATAAAAGCTTGTGCTGATTGTGTTTCACTCATTTCTACTGGAAAAACCAACAGTCTGAGGTTCATGACTCTTCAACTCAGAGGATAGAAAAGTTAACGCATAAGTCAAACGATTAGGGTCAGGGGGTTAATAACACTGGTCTACAATTTTTACCGTGCCCCCCTGAAGGAGAGAAGGGTATTGTTTTTGAGTTGGTTTGTCTGTCTGTTGATTATTAGATTGATTTATTGATTTTCCAGATATTTTCAGAAAAAGGTGCAAGGTGGTGCGAGATAGATAGACAGACAGACAGATAGATAGATAGATAGATAGATAGATAGATAGATAGATAGATAGATAGATAGATAGATAGATAGATAGATAGATAGATAGATAGATAGATAGATAGATAGATAGATAGATAGATAGATAGATAGATAGATAGATAGATAGATAGATAGACAGACAGACAGAGAAAGAGAGAGATACAGCGATGGGGCAAATTAGGTAAAATATGTGCAAGGGGGTAGGGGTTGTTTAATAAGATGAATCATAAAACAAATTACTTTAGTGCTGTTAGTTCATATTTTTAATATATATGATGGTGTGTTATTCCACATATATGCTGGTTTATGTACATATTAGTAAATATTCCACTAGAAAGAACCTGTAAAGTGAATGGATCATAATGTGCTGACAGTGTTTGGAAGTAGATCTGACACCAATATTCCTTCAGACTCTTGTTCATTCTAACAATTTCATATTTTTTACCCCAGCCTTATCTTGGAAACTTGATCCAATCAGCATTTAAGACTTGAGTTTTCTTTATCACTAACACACATGTGGGAACATTTCATTAGTTTGATTTTAGAAGCATTTTACTTGTAGACCAGTGTTATTGGACGGTGTTAAAGATGCCCAGAAATTAACAAAATAATCTAAAACATGAACAAAAGTTACCAAAATATTCAGTAAGATTCAAAATTCAAGAGGTTTATTGTCACATACACAGTGAAAATCACACAGGCTTGATAATATGCAGTGGAATTCATAGATTGTATACTTTCCGTCAACGTGAGAAAAATAGTACAATGAACAAAAATGACCAAAATAATTAATAAAATGAACAAAAATGACCAAAATAATTAATAAAATGAATAAAAATGAACCAAATAATTAATAAAATGAACAAAAATTACCAAAATAATTAATAAAATGAACAAAAATTACCAAAATAATTAATAAAATAAACAAAAATTACCAAAATTTTCAATAAAATGAAAAGTAAACTTTCACATTTTGACCCTAGACTTAACTGGGAAATTTGATCCAACTAGTTTTTAAGTCTTGAGTTTTCTTTATCACTAACACACCTGTGGGAACATTTTATTAATTTTATTCCAGAAGCATTTTACTTGTAGACCAATGTAATAAAACACATATTTCCACAAAGATCCAGACAACTCAATAATTGTGAAGGTTATAAACGCTGTGTTTTTGTTCTGTATGGATCCAGTCCAGTAAAACAGAAGGAATTAGTGTAATTTAACCTTTCCTTAGACCTTTAAGATTTATTGTGGCAACAAAGAATGAAAAAACCCAAACACCAAACAAACAAAAGACAGAAGGTAAAGTCATTATGGAGTTAGAAATAGGAAACATCTTTCTTGTTTCCCCTTCTCCTCATAGACTCGTCTTAATGCCTTTCTTTCTGATAGCCTCCAGAGCCATGAACATGATTTGCTGGCTGTAACCAACACCTGCCATTTTATTTGTGGCACCTGCGGTTTGATAACACACACCTGTTATTTATCTATGAGCTAAAATAGCTGCGTGGGGACGAATTAAAGCCAATCCCACACACCTGAGGAGGAAACATGCTTCTGAGCGTACATTCACTCAGAATCAGTTACACACTCTGGAAAGACTGCATTTGAACTGTCCTCTCATTCTCTAAAAGTAGTCTGATTCCTCTTGCCATCCCAAAAGCACATACATACATACAGTTTTGTTATCTCCGAGGGTCTTTGAACGCAGCAGCCCTGCTTGTTGGGGTCATGCAACCCAGAGGATAGTAACAGTAGCACCTGGCCGTCCTCTGGGTATGTATGACTCCAACGAGCTCCGCTGTAGGCGGGGCTAAAAGTTTGTCATTCAAATCCGTCTGTATGCAATAGGACGGTACTACAACCAATCAGGATGACATAGTTAGAGCGCCGGAAAGTTCACGGAGGAAAGTTACAAATGACTAAACAAAATGGTGGATTATGGAGCTTAACGACTGTGTAAAAAGAATGTAAAGATTGCTGACGTTTTCTCACATTCTTCACTCATCTTTGATAAAAAGGAAATCTACACCCATCTACCATGGTTGTTGTTCTTCTTCTATGGTTGTTTCTCTTTGAATTGTTGCAGCGTCATATTATGCTGCTGTTATGCCTGCCCTCTGACTATACCATGATTCGTCGACCAGTTTCAGGGAAATCTAGGCAAAAGTTACATTGAGCATAACTAGACTATTACTGTAGCAGATTAGATTTGCTGCCGCTAGGGTCGTTGAGCACGGCTAGGCTAGGAGGTATTGGGGAGATCAACAAATGAATAGATTTTGGTGGTAATTAATTATTATTTATTTATTGACTTTTTTCTTTCTTTCTTTATTTGTATTCTTTTTTTTTTTTTAAATTGTCAGACATTAATGTACTTTTCCTTTATCCAAAATGTGTGAGACCAAGAGTCCCGACACTACGCTTGTCATCATTTAGACATGAGGTCAATGGCAGTGAATGAGTTAACTCTCTTTAGATAGAATGTAGTGTTTCACGTATCTTTGGTTTTACCACATGGTAAAGCTTCACCCTTTTATCAGTTTGGTCAAAGTTTTTCATCATGTTGAAGTTAATCAGGTTCATAAACGTACCAGAATCCTCACTTCAGACCATAAAACCTGTCATTCTGTCTGTGTGTCATGTGATCTGAAGCTCCACACTGATTGGTCCTCTGCATGAGACGTGGTTTTGCACTGAAACTGTGGTGGTATTTAATGGGTTTGGCAAACAAGTGAAGTTTTGAGGAGATTTATTTTTGGGAATAACAGGGTTTTCCAGAAAACTTGATTGAACTGTGGTGAAGTAGAACATGTTACGTACCTAAGTGATTTAAAGACTGGATTTAAGGTTTGTTTGTGGAATGTACTGTACTATTTATTTTTGTAGAAGCAGTGCATTTAGCATCTTCTTCAACCATCCTTCACATTGGCCCTCTTTAAATAAACACAGCAGCTGATTGGTGGTGGTTTACCGCTCCTTTTATCCTCCGTCTTCATATCCATAACACACTTAATCCTTAAATCCGTTGTCGAACATTCAACATAAGCTCATGTTTTCACTGTAGAAAAGACTATTTTATCCTTCCTAAGTTGTCACTGTTATTGCTTTGTCATTAAAGCCTTCCATGTATTTTCATTGTCCACTGTGTTTAGGCTCCTATAGAGTTCATTTTTAACGTACAGGACACCAAGCACACTGCGAAGGACAAAACATCGTCCATACTAGTTTATTTGTAGTTTATTTGGCAGGGACTTGTAGATGTGGATACACAGGATGTTTATAGCCAGATGGCTAATTTGCAACCCCATTCCCTGATCAGTCTATGTATTCTAATAAAAATATCACATAAAACATAAAATATACAAATGCTTCCTATAGCTTAAAACCTTTATGTAAAAAGTAAAACAATACAACATGTCTGTGTGTGCTTGTTTTCATGGTTACATTTTTGGTTTTCCTTCAGCCTGTGTTTTACTTTTCTATTAAATGTTTTAGACTCAGTTTGTGTTTTTATTTCATGTGGTAAGTTACCCCTCACCCCTTCCCCTCCGTTTTGTGTGTCCATGTGTAGGGGTAGGGGTGTCTCAATTAACGTTAAGGCAGAGGGGTAGGGGGAAGGGGATTATACCCCTTCAAAAGGAGAATTTCCAGAGGCAGACTCCAAACGGAGGAGTATGGGCTGGGACGAGTCTCTGTCTAAAGGGCAAGAACTGCACATGTTCACGTTGTGGGCGTTTTTATGTCACATATGTTCACGTCACATACATACATTCATACGCTGAGCAGGTAAAGCAGCAAACATGTCGGACAACCTCGATCCCACAGATCTTCCAGCTGCATTAGCATTAGCACCAGAGCTAGCATTAGCACTAGCAGCTCTAGTGCTAATGAGAGCACTAGAGCACCTTTGAGCACCTTCATGGTGCTCAAAGTGCTTTTACATTTGCCTCTCATTCACCCATTCACACACACACTCATACATCAGGAGGTTTCTAAGGTCTAAGGTCAGTCCTACTGGGGGCCTAAGGCAGGGTTCAGTGTCTTGCCCAAGGACACTTCGACATGTGGACAGCCAACCTCTCAGTCATTGGGCGACCCACTCTACCAACTGGAGCTGTTTTAACTATTTTACAGACATTACACATACGTCAAAAATTCATGCATATCCTATCGTATTTCACCTATTGTTGCGTCTTCGTATAATCAAAGATTTCCTCCTGAATACGCTCGTCTAAATGCGGATGAAAAACTAACGACGAGACGCCACTTTTGCGTCTTCTATTTTCATCGTCTCCATATAAATGTAGCCTCGGAGTGTTTCTATTAATGCCGGATAAAGGGTTAACTCCCTGACCTAACTTTGCTTTTACCTGTTAGGATATAATGTTTGTTGTAATTAAAAATGAAAACTTTTTTGTTTACATTGTTTGAAGTCTACCTTAAGTTTCAGAGACGGACCCAAAGGATAAATTTAGCGTGTCTCTCCGGAAGCTCATTTAAACAACTAAAGCAAAAACACCAAATGCTTACAGTATGTGTGCTGTGCTTGGCCAATTAAGTGAGTTATTTTAAGGTGGCAGCAGGCACAGAGTGTAATTACATAAAAGTGGATAAATAAATTAAGGTCGCAGCGGCCCAGAGGCTAAAGGAGTGTGTTAGTGACACATTTTACCGGATGAAATCCTGCATCTGCTGCTAATCTTTGAGCTCAACAAATTTCCCCTATGATGCAAACTCTCATTTTATTATTATTGTATTTCTCTTTCCAAACAAGTGAATAAAAACAAAGGTTCACTGAGCATAGAAATGTGAAAACTATCACAGCGGTGTCACAGGGTCCTCTATTGTCTGAGCAGCAAAACAGCAGAACATATTTTTTATATATATATATATATAGTAGTGAAATATTAACCCTTTCCTATCCTACAGTGATGTGGCTTTAAACATCTGAAAAATCCCTCTGCAAATTCTAACTCGAGCTGTTCTTCAACTCTTTGGCGTACTGTACAGATGAAAGAATGGGCTCTTTATAAAGGTAACACCCTGTAGTTTGGACTATAATACTCACTTTTACTTTTTATTTAACAGTGAAAAAACTGTAGGCTTAGAAACACCATCTTACACAATCTTTTTCCCTTTCAACTTAATTTTTTGGTGAAACTCAGGGTATTTTTATCTGCATTTCGTCAATATGGACTGAAACACACCATTTATCAACAGACTAATAGCTTGGCTTTTTGCAGTTCAAAGTTGATCTGTAAAAATGTCAGTTTTAGAGCAACGGTTATGTTTCTGCGTTTTACAAAGAGGAACATTTGTGGAATTATCAATTTTACCAAAATGGATTGGAAACTTAAGAAAAAAAATAATGACTATTGAATGCTTCAAATACACATATTTATGCAAAGAAATAGATAAAAATAAACATTTCAAATACAAAATTAAATGGTAAATGGACTGTTCTTATACAGTTCTTTGCCACTTTCATGGTGCTTAAACCTGTTTACATTAGTCTCACATTCACCCATTCACACACACACACTCATACACCAGTAGGTGTCTAAAGTCCTGACAGTCCTACTGGGAGACTAAGTCAGGGGTCAATGTCTTTGCCCAAGGACACTTTGACATGTGGACAGCCAGAACCGCCAACCCTTCAGTCATCTACCAACTGAGCCACGGCTGCCCCCAAAATACCATTTGCAATTATAGAATAAAGTCCAAACTAGTATTTTGGTCCAAAAATCCTACTCTTACAGGTGTTTTTGACCTAAATACATTATTAGACTACGTTCTCTGGAGTGTTAGAAAGAAAACAAGACTGCATTTATCCAAATCGATAGATAATTGATCAGATGACAGGCTTCAAAATACAAAATTGTCATATTTGTATTCAGTGTAAAACATCCCTCTTGTGTATGTGGTGTTACTTCTGCACTTTAGAATGGTTTATATCAGGAGTGTCAAACTCACTTTAGTTCAGGGTCAGATAGAGTCGAATATATGAAGTGGGCCGGACCAGTCAAATAATAACAATGGCAGAAGTGAAATTATATCATAAAAATGTTTAGATTTTCAGTTTCCTTAAATAACATGAACAACTGGGGAGAAAAAAAACGAAAAAAGTGTATTGTTGATAATATTCTGCTGCAGTTCATCATTTACTAAATGTTTTGTGTAATATACATTGTAATCCACATGCGTAAACGGCAGGATATTGTTAAAATTACATTTATTTCTATTAAGATATTTGAGGGTGTTCATATTTATTGTAAAAGGATAGTTTATAATTGTCAACATTTTCATGCAATTTTACTTTTCTATACTAAACCAAAGAACATGTGTGGTTTTAATCATGTATTTCTTATCATGACAATATTTTACTGTTTATCATCCACTGTATCCTCCTGTAACCTGGACTAAAGTCATTGTGATATAGCTTTGGTCTAATTTTACATTTCACAAATTGATCCCAAGGGCCACATTGGACCCTTTGGCGGGCCAGATTTGTCCCCTGGGCCTTGTGTTTGACACCTGTGGTTTATGTTTTCAGAAAGATGAGTTTTTTTACTTTTATTTAATATGCAACAAGTGCAGATGCATTGATGTGGGAGCTGTATATATAGGTGTTATTAAAGCAGTGGTTCAAATCCGGTCCTAATGGCCCAGTGTCCTGCATGTTTTACATACCTCCCTCTTCTTTTTATTTTATTTTTTTTTTAAATACAACCATTTTAAAAATAAAAGCAGTTAAATAAAAAGAAATTTCAAAGACTTTTTATCATTGAAATTTTTAAATAAAAAAATAAAAATGTAATTAAATGTAAAAAATAATAATAAAAACCACACAAAATATCTCCCTCTTCCATCACACCTGGAAATCATTACATCCGTATCAGGTTTCTGGAAATCTGATTAATAATTGAACCAGGGGCGGATCTATGGGTGGACGGGGCCCACCCTGATTGACAGCTGTGCCCACCCAATAAAAAGCTCATAAACAGAATTCTAGATGGAGTTTCGTGATCAAACTGAAATGTTGATCAATATCCTTAATATAGTTATTTATTTGTAAATGTCAATGGAAATAAAGTATGTATATTTAATTATTTGTGTTTATTTAAAAAAAATAATTTTGTTTCAATTCCGAAAATGCTATTATGTTGTTGTTATATGTCAACAACGTGTAACCCTTTACTGTCTTGCCCACCCTGACTTTACTTAGGCCCGTCTAAAATTAGCCGTCTAGATCCGCCAGGTTTTATAGAAGAGGGAAATAGCTAAAACATGCAGGACACTGAGCCACGAGGACCGGAAATTGAGAACCACTGTATTAAAGTAACGTCATTTTACATCCCAGGACTGGGGTGTAAGACTGGTGAGAGGGTAACTAGTGGTGATAAGAGGAGATTTGGTGAGAGGAGACTGGCTTTGATTCAGACACTACAAGGAAGGCTGACCCAGTCATTATTCATACACTATATGAGATCACCCGCTGGATCCTTGTAGAGATGAGAGGCATCAATGCAATAGAAGAGTGAAAACCAAGGTGAAAAGCAAAAGCTATCTGCACATAATCCATTATTATTATTATTATGTGATCTTCTCCTGGAAAGACTTTTTTTTTTGTTTTCTCGTCATCTTTTTGATCCCTAAGGTTCTGACGAGCAAATGGAGATCAAGACCTCCTGAAATCCCAAAGTAACTGAGGATGATTTTCCACCTTGTTCCATGTAATCCTTTCCTCCCCATTGTGTAAAACATATTAAAATTCAGCCACCGTTATGCTAACAGGGGCTTGAGTCCCGGACGTGTTGTGCTTGTAAATTTCCCCCAGGTGGAAACAAACTGACGGGTCTTTCTGACAAGGCCGGCAGACCTTATTTAAACTCAATTTCCGTCACTTTGATGACAGAAAACAAAAAAAAAACAATGGTGAGATAGGAGATGAGTGTTTTCTCTGCTCTGGGAAAGGTGTTCATAAAGACTGATTACTATCTGTGTGACCTTCTGTGGTTTATAACTGGACCAAACTGAGAACGCCTCAGAAGTTTAGAAACTTTCATTGACTTCTATTTTTTTATTGACATTTTCCATTTGGTTTTTGGGTAACACTTTACATTACGGACCGCTAATAAGGTGGTAATTCTATGGTAATTGTGATGTCATTTCATGGTAATAATGTCTTTCTAACCGCTTATTACAAGTAATGTATCAATAATAAGGTGTTAATTTTACGGTAATTTTAAGGTAATGTCATGGTAATAATGCATTTGTAACTGCTTATTACAAGTAACAGATCTGTAATAAGGTGGTAATTGTTAGTGGTAATTCTTCAGTGAAGCTCCGAAATGGTAAGGGCAAGGCCAGTGGGAAACTGCTATTAGAATGAACATATGAATAGAAAAGTTCCAAACTAGAAAAGCACAGACAATGTCTGACATCCTTCAAGCATTTTTGGTGGACAACAATATGTAAGTAGTAAAAAAACCCAATAAGTATTCAGAAAATGCCTAATCTCACCCCTATATTTTGTGCCAATCGCAAGTTTCTATGACAACCTCTTCTTGAATTAGAGCCAATAATGTGATTTGACCTTTCTGCTGAATGCAACCTTGAACTTTGACCTTTTGCAATATTGATAACTTCATTATATATATATATATATATATATATATATATATATATATATATATATGCGTCAGTGTGTGTAATATTATAATAATATATTCTGTATTGATTAAGTTATAGCGTCATATGTCTATGCATGACACACACAAACAGTGTTACTGTTTTGCGACATGTCACCTTTGACCTCCAGAGACACCAGTTATAAGAGTTGTAGAAATCTTCATTCTGTATCTGTTCTTGACCCTCTGTTCTTGAGTTATAACCCATAATGTGATTTTGACCTTTTAGTTAATTATGATCTTGACCTTTGACCTTTGCTCACGCTATATGGGCTGTATATGCCCATGTCATTTCATGGTGATAAGTATTCAAGTATTCATTGAGTCATAGCAGACACACACAATTACCCCTCTCCCTTAAAAATGCTGCATCTGTTTGTGAATTAAGTCAGAGCTTGGTGATTATTTTTCATTCATTCATTATCTGAACCCGCTTTATCCTCACTAGGGTCGCGGGGGTCACTGGGGGCCTAATCCAGCTACAATTGGCGAAGGCGGGGTACACCCTGTATGAGACGCCAGTTCATTGCAGGGCTGAACATATATAGACAAACAATCACTCTCACATTCACACCTATGGCCAATTTTAGAATAACCAATTAACCTATCAGTGCATGTGTATGGATGGTGGGAGGAAACCGGAGTGCCCGGTGAAAACCCACGCGGACACGGGGAGGACATGCAAACTCCACACAGAAAGGTCTGGTGAGGGATTCGAACCAGGGTCCTTCTTGCTGTGAGGCACCAGTGCTAACCACTGCACCACCATGCCGCCCTTGATTATTTTTCATCAAAAAAAAAAAAAAAAAAAGAGGAGATGGTGCGAGGAAAACTCGCAGTGGCATCGCGTGTTCAAATGAGTGTCTTCAAGTGACGGAAACATTGAATTCAGACTTAATTTAAAACACTGAACGCAGTTGCACGCTTGGTACCTTCTTTTACTCGTCAAAAATACTGTCTGTCTTTTTTCTTTTTTTTTTGGTAACTTTTCATTCTCTGCAGAGCGCTGCAGCTGACACAGTGATGCGGGGCGAGCGGCCATGAATAATTCAGGAGTGAGGCCTCTGAACACTCAGGTGCGCCTCCTGTCCTCTCCTCTACCCTATCCTGTCCTCTACTCCTCATTTCTCCGCTCTGTTCCCCCTTTCCTCTCCCTCACCCCACCTTTCATCTTCTTAAAGCCCTCTCTCTTGTTCAGTCCCCTTGCTGATACTCCTGTTTGTCAGATTTGGATTCCTCTCGCCCCTTCACTTTCCCCCCTTTTTTTCCCCTCCTTCCTTTCTTTTCTCAGCCTCCCCTCCCCTCCCGACTTTCTCTACTTTTCCTCCCTCCTTCATCACCCCTGCATTTCTTCTCCCTTCCAGCACTTTCTCTGTCAGTTCGGTTCAACTGGAAGCTGCTTCAATTCAAAGGGCATGAAATTTAAAATAACTTGCTGTCAGAGAAAAAGGACAGATAACAGATTGTAGAACGATACGCAATATCCAACACTAAAAGTCATTAAATATAGAAAACACACTAGTGACAATATGCACCTGAACGCCTCGTAGAAACATATCCCTTCAAAGTTTTGAGAAGAAAAAGCTGAATGATAATCAGCATAGTCTTCCAAACTGTAATCTATTACATACTACTTGTTACGAGCTACATTTACACAATTTTTTTTTTAAATTCTGAATTATTTCAGAAACATTTTCAGTGATTTAAATATAAACCAATGGACATTTCATGACTATTAACTAACTATTTTAAATGGTACATAGATGGTCGCTAGTAGTTTCGTGTTGCATGTTTGGCTTCTTGGGCAGCCTGTTCTTTTTTTTTTTCCCCCATCACCAATTCAATTTTGACACAGCTTTAACACACTAAAATTAATTGATGTGACTTCTTCCGCTGCTTAATGTCCAGTTTTTGGGCAGTATTGGCCATTTATGATCGGCAGCCATTTGATGTGTGCAGCTGTAGCGGTCGTACTCCTGGGTTGTTGTTTTTTTTTTTATCATGACCACAGACAATTTCTTTAGTTTCCAATCACCTGTTTATTTGCCTGGTGTAAAAACAATATATGCAGCCAGTCTTCATTGCAACAGCACATACACACACACACACACACACACTTTGGTCTGAAATTAAATGGAGGGAAAACCAGTTAGCTAACAAAAGAAACAAAAGAAAACTAAGTCAACTTTTTATGAAAAAAACAAACAAACATGCTTAATTAGGAATTAAAATACACATTTAACAATAAAAACTGAAGTGTACATTATAGGCAAACAAGCGGAGCTCATGGTGATCATACATTCCCAGAGGACGGCGAGGTACTACTGTTGCATGACCCCAACGAGCAGGGCTGCTGCGTTCAATGACCCTCGGAGACAATAAAAGTCTATCTATGTATATGTTATTAGGATGACAAGAGGAATCATACCATTACTTTTACACTGTTACACAACACTACTGTGAAGTTACTTTGTGGTTTTGTTTATGTATCTATTTGGATGTATCTTATATATACCATTTGCTAACTGATGTGTGTGTAGGCTTTTGTTTGTTTTAGTTTGTTATTTATGTTTGGGTTTGGGAAGATTGTATCATTTTTTAAAAAAAATGTGAAAAAAGGGTGAAAAAAAGATATTGAGAAAACATCTGAAATATTTTTGGATTTATAAACAAAGTTTAAAAAATTCTGAATTATTTATTCAGAATAAAATGATTCAGAATGAAAATTATTTCCTTTATTTTTACATGGACATCTTAACTCATAGACATATATATATATATATATATATGTATATATATATATATATATATATATATATATATATATATATATATATATATATATATATATATATACGCCTTTTGTGTTTTTTTTCATGGGGTCAGTGGATCAAACTCTTGTGACCAATGTATTTCTGTCCCATTCGGGTGCAGAAACTGTATTTTCCAATAAAAGGCAACCGTAACTTTGTGCCTTAAAGAAGACAGAGGTTGTCGAGTTGAGAGAGTGAGAGAGAAAATGCCGAAGCGGAAGATGAACTTGAGCGGATCCAAAAAAATACAAGCAGCTTACACTGGCACAAATGGTCACAACTCTAAAAACAGTGTTGATAAGTTACTATTGTTGACAGATAGGAAACTATATATAGGTTCCAAAATATCATCATGACCTTTGACCTTGAACGATCATGAAAGGTCAAACCCATTTTGTCCATTAAGAGCTAAAATATTTGTGAGGGGTGGGGTTTGTTGGGGCTGGCAACACATGGCAACAACCAATGTTGGGTGAGATTATTGTCATCAGTGTGTGTGTGTGTGTGTGTGTGTGTGTCCGCAGAGACATATCATGCTCTAACTCAATGAATACTTAAGATATCACCATGAAATTACATGGGCATATATATATAGCTAATGCACATCAGATGCAATGGTACATTTGAGTAAAGGTCAAAGGTCAAGCTCACAGTTAACTAAAAGGTCAATATCGGTTATAACTCAAGAACAGAGGGTCACAGAACCAAATGATGTGGAATGAAGATTTATACAATCACCATAGTGGGTGTTATCACCTACGACCAATAGTTTTTGAGATCTCTGGAGGTCAAAGGTGACATGCCGCAAAATTAACTTTTCTAAGACTGTTTATATGTGTCAAGCATAGTCATATCACACTATAACTTAATCAATATTCGATATATTATCATAATATTACACACACTAGTGCATATGTACATATAAAGAAATTATCAATAGTGTAAAAGGTCAAAGGTAAAGGTCGCATTTTGCAGAAAGGTCAAAATCACAGTATTGGCTCTAATTCAAGAATGGGTTGTCATAGAAACTTGAGATTAGTACAGAGTCTGAGCTACTTTGTGTAAGATTTCTAAGTCGCTATGTGCTGCAGATTTCCACTTAAAGGCCCTGACAGACAGATGGACACACACACATAACTGATTGCTCTACCCTCACGGGGGCCAAGGTAATGAACACTGCAGCCTCTCAGGGCCGCTCGGTGGTCTTAGCCTTATTTTCCACTGCTTATATCCTGCTTGAAGTTGTGAAAGCTTTGGACATAATTCATCAAACCAAGGCCCCTTCCACCGCTACCGCTGCCACGGCTAACGCCACCACCACGCTATCTCTCTCTCCCCTCACCTTAATCCCTTCCTTCCTCTCTCCACACTCTCGCCCACATTGGCTGCAACAAGAACTAAATTGATCTACACTCAAGCCGACATCGCCTCCACTGTCACCACTCTGTTAGCTTGATAGTTATTGAGAATTTATTGGGTTTGTGGGAATGTGTGCTTCTTTTACTGATTGCATGTGTGTTGGTTGTCGGCGTGTTTACCCGCCCACTCGTACGTGTGTGTACGAGGGCAGCAGAAAACGACTGTCTTGTAAATAATGTTTGTGCCTCTAGTTCCTTCCGTTATTCTCCAGATTTATTTGGCCCAGCTGTGCACTAGGCAGGGTGGTGCTGGTGTTTGTCCAAAATGTAAGAACTTTTTCACTTCATTTTGTGATGAAGTGACACATTTTGTAATAAATGTTTGCCGTATTATGTATTATGTTATTACATTTTGAGAAGATTATTAATAAATGCATGTGCAACTTTTTTTTTTTCTTGAAAAATTGAGTAACACGGTATATTATGTAATAACAATTGTAATAAATAATTGATTTGTTTCTTAAATATATTTTATTTTACTTGCTAGTATTTGTACAAAGCTAGGCCTATAACACTGGTCTACAAGTAAAATGTTTTTGGAATAAAACTAAAGAAATTTTCCCACATGTGAGTTAGTGATAAAAAAATAATAGCTCAAGTGTTTCTCAAGTTTGTAACATAAGTTTTGTGTCAAAATGTGAAATTCTTAAAATGAACAATCAAATAGGTTTTAGTCCAAAGGAATATTGGTCTCAGATCTACTTCAAAACACTGTCTGCACAATATGATCCATTCACTTTACAGGTTCTTTCTAGTAGAATATTTACTAATCCATTGTATACATGCACATGTAACAGCAGCTATTACTAAACTCAACAGCAAGGCCAAGAGATGAGGAAGATTTATGGAGATGTTATGTGATTTTACGGCTCCTAACGACTGGCTTTTTATTAACCCTTTAAACTTCCAAGGGCCCACATATAGGCCAGAAGTAGTCGCAGTAAACCACCCAAACCTGTCCCAAATGTCACATGACCTAATGTAGTCTGACAATGGAGTATCTCACACATCAGAAGATATAAACCACTTTCAGATAAAATACACACAGCAGGAACAATCACTTATTTGTTCAAAATACTAATGACAAAACAGCAGATCTGAACCTTTATGTCTCGTAATTATCCACATAGTCCAACAAAAACATCCAAAACAAACCAAAAAATTGTCCATATGTCATCCAAAAAACATCAAAACATCAATAAATATCCACAAATGTTTTATCTATTGCATCATTTAACAGGACCTGCCTCCAATATCCCAGTTTTCATCTTAATATTTTCATTTATAATATAAGCAAACACCAACTGCATGTTATTAAAATCTATCTATCTATCTATCTATCTATCTATCTATCTATCTATCTATCTATCTATCTATCTATCTATCTATCTATCTATCTATCTATCTATCTATCTATCTATCTATCTATCTATCTATCTATCTATCTATCTATCTATCTATCTATCTATCTATCTATCTATCTATCTATCTATCTATCTATCTATCTATCTATCTATCTATCTATCTATGTCTGAGGATGAAGTAAGGCGTCAAACTAACACCAGGTCTTTGTATGGCTCCATTCATGTATTCCTCATCCATATCTATTCATACTTCTTTATCTATATCATCTACTCTCTCACCAGAATTGGGAGTCACCGCCGTCGATCGCCCGCAGCTCTCGGCCTGTTATTGAGCGTCTGCATCGATATGAATCAAGTCAGCACTTAAAAGTAAAACTAAAGTAAATATAGATGTTTTGGCACTATAAAAGGGTAAATATTACAAGGGATCTTCTGTTTACATCCACGCAGTTACACTTTTGTGAGGTTAAAAATTAAATGTACATCTGATGCTCCTACACGGTTCAAACTCTAATAGTTATTTTCAGATGAAGTGTTGTGTTTGGCTGCATGAGATGTATTTCTTTATATATATATATATATATATATATATATATATATATATATATATATATATATATATATATAATTTCTTATTTGGTATCCGTCCCACTGGCACACAATGCAATAAACAGCCTCCATCTGTGGCTCATTTTTAACAAAGTTTAAAGGTAGGCGGATCATTCTTGTTTTATTCCTTCTATAGTTTCAGATATTGTGTAAAGTTCTCTGCAGACGTGGGAAAAGTACTTACATTCCATACTTATGTAGAAGTAGAAGTACTTGTGTAAAAAAGTACTAAAGTAGAAGTACTGATTCAACTCATTTTACTGTGAATTAAAAGTAAAAAAAAAAAGTACAAGTTCTTAATTGTAATAAAGTAAAAAGCAAGACTGTATTTTTATTTATTTTTTTTTTTACCATGAATGAAATAATACTTAAAATAATCATAAAGATTGCTTAAGTATCCAAAAATATAGCTTTTAAAAGTGAGTTAATTCACAGACAATGTGTTTGATCAGATCATGGTACGCAGTTTTGTGGGTATGGACAGAAAATATAGGAAAAAATGGGGGAAAAAATTCACAATTAAGATTAAGAAGTTATCATTATTTTGATAAAAAAGAAGTCATTGATATAAGATGACAAAAAATGCATAATTTTGAGATTATGATTAGAAAGTAAAAAATATTAAATAGGCAAAATGATTAGTTAAAAAAAATCACAATTATGAGATAATAGTCATAATTATGATTCATAAAGTCATATTTTTTTTCTCTGAAGTCACTTATTTTTCATACTCTCACATCTGTTTAGTTTGAAAAAGTAATGAGTCTAGTCTGAGAATGTAGAGTATAAAGTACATATATTTATAGAAATGTAAAGAGTATAAAGTACATATATTTATATAAATGTAAGCAGTATAAAGTACAGATATTTATATAAATGTAAATGGCTCTGGCTAGTCCGGGCACAGGCCTCGGCACTTGCCTGTGGGCCGCCACTGGAGATTAGCTTCTGCTGGCTGGGGGCTTCTGTCGGGGCCTAGGGGCTGTCCAGGGGAGTGGTGGGGTGGGGGTGGGGGGGTTCGGTGGTGCTGCGGGGTGGGAGCCCTGCGTCCCAGGCTCTGGGGTGGGCGTGGGGGCTCGTGGCCCTCGCTTCCGGGTGGTGCGGCCTGGCCCTCCCTCCGGGGCAGGGTGCTGCATGCGGCTGGCCCATGGTGGGACTGCGGTGTCTGCCGGGGCGCTGGTCTAGCGCTGCGACTCCTGGGAGTTTTAGTGCTGGCTGGGCCGGTCGGGTTCGGGTTGGCCCACCTTGGCCTCTGGCCTCGGGGCTCTGGGGGCCCTCTGCATCAGTACCGGTGATGCCTCTTACTGTGCACCTCACACAATTCACACCTCACTGTATATAGCTACCCTTAGGCACATATAGGGACACAACAGGGCCAGGGCAGGCTGCAGAGTAGCCATCCCTCTGGCCTGCCGCCTGGATGCCTCGCCCAGCCTCTCCACTTTTAATGCACCACATGACACTCAGGGTTACACTATCACGGTGCAGGGATAATGTCTCCAGTCAGGGATCTGGAGACATATTAATAGGGAGTAATGGGGGGGGATTTCACAAATATGGCCTCGCTGGTGGGACCCGGCGCCCTTGTGGCTATGGGGTTGCGGGGGTGGACTACCATCCATGTTGCTGTGGCTGGGGGTCCCCGGGACCTTGGGGCTGTGGTCGGGGGGGGGGGTTCTCCTGCTTCCCCGTCAGGTCTAAGCTGGTGCGATGGCTCTTGGGGGGCTGCTGGGGCTGGATTGGCCGTTCTGGTGGCCGCTGTGGCTGTATTGCGTGCGGGCTGGTGGCGTGTGGTGGCTCTGTCCTGGTGGGGTGTTGGGGCGCATTGCCGGGGGGCGGGGGCCGTGGGTGTACTGCGCTCGCCTGGGGCCGGTGCGGCGGGTGTGCGGGGTGCCTCCCTGTTGGTGTCACCGGGCCCCACCACACTGTCCATTTTTGCCCTTGGGCTCGCATCGGTTCCCGGCCCCATTGTCCTCTGACCGGCTCCCAGTGGCGGCCCGCCTTGTGATGTGCTGGGTGCCGCCCCTTTGGTGGGCTGCTCGGCCCCTGTGTCTGGCCTCCTGGCTATGGGGGGGGGGGTTGGGTAGTTTGGTGGGGGATGGGGTGGGGGGGTGGGGGGGTTGGGGTGGCGGGTGGGTCTTCGTGCCCCGGGCCGTCTGGGTCGGCCTTGGTGTGCTGGGGGGGTTTGTAGCTGCTCCCTCTTGTTCCCCGGGTTTGCGTCGTTCACGGTGGCCCCGGTGGCTCTCTGGGGGCGGCGCCCTGTAGCTGCTACGGCCCGGGATGGGGGGTGCCCTGTTAGCTTGGCCCTGCCTTGCCGTGATTGCTGTTCTGGGCTTCGGGGTCCTTCACACTTGCATGTTTGATCGGGTCTCGCCAGCTACTGCTGAGTCCCATTTCAGTGAATGATGGGACCCGCCAGAATGTGCTGAGAATCTCTCCAGAATTTCTACCCTAAACTCATTCTCTTCTTGCACTATTGTCCCCTTCTGGCCTATTCTATTCTATTCTATTCTATTCTATTCTATTCTATTGCATTCTATTTTACACCATCAAGTCATCCACAACTATGATGCTCAGTACCGTTTTTGTTTAATTATTTATTTATCGAATCTCTTTTTCTTTTGTGCTGTTTTGGTTTTCTTCTCTTTTTTCGATTTATTTATTTTTATTGATGGACAGTTAATAGTTGGGAATAACACACCACCTTACAATCTTGAACTGCAATAGCACCGCCTATTAATTTCTTTCCCTGTTCGTCCTGTCTGTCCTGTCCAGTCTTTGTTTCCCCCACACATCACTGAGGTGTAGCACTGCCCTCCCTGGCTTATAATAGAGAGTTCTAATAAAGTATGTTTGCTCGGCTTTCAGGGAGGACCAATGATGGTCACACACATGCACTAAATATTAAAATATTTGGCTGCAAGACTAAAAAATGCATTGATCTCAAACAATGTTGACACCCTCTCTGTGGTGTTAAACAATGAGAACAAATGCAGACAAAAAATGTAATTAAATTAAATTAAAAAAATTATATATATATAAATATATATATATATATATATATATATATATATATATATATATATATATATATATATATATATATATATATATATATAAATGTAAAGAGTATAAAGTACATATATTTATATAAATGTAAGGAGTATAAAGTACAGATATTTATATAAATGTAGAGTATAAAGTACAGATATTTATATAAATGTAAAGAGTATGAAGTACAGATATTTATATAAATGTAAAGAGTATAAAGTACATATATTTATATAAATCTAAGAAGTATAAAGTACATATATTTATGAAAAAATGTAGGGAGGGAAAAAAATACAGATACCTAAAAAAAATCTCCTTAAGTACAGTAATGAAGTATTTATACTAAGTGACTTTCCACCGCTGCATATTTTTCATTTGTAGACATAATTTAATATAAAAGGATGATGATGTGTGAGTACAATGACTTTTGCAGTGAGCCCTCCCATCTGTGGATTCTTATAAGACACATTATTTCCTCTTCCCTCCAGGGCTAATCCTATATTTCCAGTCATATGATATTTCATCTGATATAATGATCCAATATTGGTCTTAATGCCTGTTTCTGGTGTCCCCCTCAGGTGCAGTAAAATAAATTATCAGACTGAGGTATAGGTCCCTCAATCCTAGATATAAAATGAGGAAATGGGGAGAAAATGGGGTGATAAATTAAATGCAAACACTGCATACAGAGCACTAACATTCACCAGGATGTTTTTTTGTCCTAGTGAAGATATGGCTGTAGGAACAGGGAGATGCTGTGAACTTCACATGTTACTAAATAACAAGGAAAAAAAAATCAACTAGGACAGAAAAGAACTAACCGACTTGTCGACTCCCGTAGCACAAGTCGACTTAAATTTGGAAGAGTTAACAAGTCATATGTTATTCTTTCCAGTCAGACCAAACAAAATAGCACAGCCATCTGAAGAGGCATCCGCTAGCTAACCTGAGTGATATGATCATCATGCGTTAGCTAACCTGAGTGATATAAGCAGCATCCTCTAGCTAACCTGAGTGATATGAGCAGTATCCACTAGCTAACCTGAGTGATACGAGCAGCATCTGCTAGCTAACCTGAGTGATATGAGCAGCATACGTTAGCTAGCCTGAGTGATATAAGCAGCATGTGCTAGCTAACCTCAGTGATATTAACAGCATCCGCTAGCTAACCTGAGTGATATGAGCAGCATCCGCTAGCTAACCTGAGTAATATGAGCAGCATCCACTAGCTAACCTGAGTGATATTAGCAGCATCCGCTAGCTAACCTGAGTGATATGAGCAGCATGTGCTAGCTAACCTGAGTGATATGAGCAGCATGTGCTAGCTAACCTGAGTGATATGAGCAGCATACATTAGCTAGGGGTTTTATAGCCTTAAATCAGAATAATTGTAAAAAATAAAATTAAAAATAAATAAAATAAGGCTGAATATATTGTGGATTTCACCTATCACATGTTATTTTTTGTAGAATGTAACCCCCGCAATGAATGGGGGACGACTGTAAAAGAAAAAAAAATAAAATAAAATATTGCCCTGATAATATATTGATCTATCATTTTTGACAATTATTGGCCCGAACCTCTGACTGTCGAATTTTTTCTGGTCTGCATTGGAACCTTTGATGTGCCACATTTAGGCCCCAGGCCACATGTTTGATACCCCGGGGGTTAAAGTGCCCTGTTCAGACCTTGTATGAACGTAGGTCCTGACATATCTGATTACAAGTGTCCAGCTGGAGCTACATCTGTTCACAGCTGGTGTTAGGAAGCATCAGCAGATGTTTGTGGAATCATCCCTTCTATCTGATCTGGTCTCTGCACTGTAAACACACATGATCTATACCCAAAAAACACTGTGGGGGGAGTCATTTCAGATTTAACAGGCTGGGCTTGTAATGTGTGTGTGTGTGTGTGTGTGTTAAAGAGCCTTTATTGTCATTGTCATGTAATGTCAAAGTTACATTGGAATTGCAGAACAGTAACATTAAAGAAAGAAAGAACGAATAAATAAATAAATAAATAAATAAATAAATAAATAAATAAATAAATAAATAAATCATCACAAAGCAGTAGAAAATAGATCTGGAAAAGTTTATATACTTAAAAAAAAATCTTCCCAATATAAGTTTTAGTTGTTCCATTGTTCCAATGTTTGTTTTTTTTTGTTTTTTTTAACAAAACAAGAAACATTTATTGAAATAATATTTTCCAGTTATGTACAAGTCAGTTCTTATATTTGACGGAAAAGTTCCTCTTTAGGTGATTCTGTCTGATGTTAAGTGTGATGAGATATTTGGACTAGAAATGAGACAAATACGCTGTCGTCAGATTTTTTTTTCAAGTTTTCCTGTTTAAATAAATAATTATTTAATGACTTAAATAATACATTCATTTATTTATGTGCCACTTATGGGTAAGAAAGAAAATATGGTAACTTCATTAATCTTGGTTTTCCACATAATAACTTCTTTTTTTTGGGGGGGGGGGGGGGGGGGGGGGGCAAAAAATTATAATAAAGTCTTGTTCGAGTATCCCTTCCAATAAAACACTGAGCTTGAAAATTTCAATTTCTATGAGTAAGGTTGAAATCTGGATATTCTTTTGTCTCCTCAGCAAAATAACAGTTGCTCATGCAACATATTATAATGGAGCATTTAGAATATGACTGTATGCACACACACACACACACACACACACACACACACACACACACACACACTCGTTTCCATGTCTCATAAGGACTAATTGTGGAATCAAGTAAATAAAAATAAAAATTAATGAATAAAAACTTATTTCAACAATAAAATCAATCAATAAAAAATGATAACATTTTAAAATAATGAATGAATACAAAACAAAAACAAATATTTTACAAAATCCGTACAAATAAATACATTTAAAAAACTAAACAAATCTTCCAATCTCCAAAAATATATGTTTTGCTTTGCATCTGTTTCCCTCATGCTTTATGGGGACAAAACTATTAATGTGGTGTAGTGTGGACCTGAATGTTGGTCCCCATAGTGTCAGAGGTCCACATGGTGTGTCTGTGTAAACATATCAATGTCCCCATAAAGATAGGAATACACACACACACACACACACACACACCAGTGGTGCAGTAGACGTAGCAGCTCCAAATGTGTCCTCAGTCCTCTGATGGGATTATTTCTGCCTCCCAAGTGTGTTCATACCTCGCATTAGAGCTGTCCACATGTGATTGGATTTACCAGGACAAAGTTAATCCAAGGTCTGGACAGGGGTTAAGACATACTTCTGCAAATCAGGTTTTGTTCCCCCGTCCCCCAAAAGGGGAGAGGGGTATTTTTTATTTCTTTCTTTATTTCTTTTTTTTTTGGGGGGGGGGGGGTTGGTACATTTGTTTGTCAAAAAGGGGAGAGGGGTATTTTTATTTATTTAGTTTAATTAATTAATTAATTAATTAATTTTTTTTTTGGGGGGGGGGGGGTTCTTGACACAAAAACTGCTGAGCCCAGTTTCCAGGAAATCTTCAGGAACGGTGCGAGGTGGTCCAGAATAAATCCCATTAAATGTTGGTCAATGTAGGTCAAAGGTCAAAGTCACCAAAATATGTTTTCACAATAATCAGAGAGAGGTTAAATCAGAAATGTCATTTTCATTCTTGTATAGTTAGTTTTGAATAAAGTTCATCTTTAGATGATTCTGTCTTATTTTAAATGTGGTGAAATTAGAAAAATACACTTTGAATTAAAGAAACAAACCAAAAAAAACCATGAATTCAATGAAAAATGTTTTATCTTGAATTTAAAAAAAAGGGGAAAGAACGATGTTTATTTTCCAGTACTTTATTTCCATTGCACATCGTCCTCTGCATTTAACCCATCCTTGATGCCATTGGGGCACCTGTAAGGAGCAGTGGGCACCCATGGGACCCATCTCCAGATTCAAAGCCAGGCTAATGGTCAGAATCACCTGATGGAGGATTTGACCCTAACAAACATGTTTTTGGGTGATGGGGGAAACCCATCCAGACACTGGGAGAGAAACACAAACTCCACACAGAAAGGCCCACATGGTCCGGGAATTGAACCCAGGTCTTCTTGCTGTGAGGCAAGTGTGCTAACCACTCAACCACTGTGCCATTTAAGAAAGCACAACAAATATTTATAAAATAAAATTGAAATCTGTCAATGGAACAAGTGGAAATGATCTCATTCTGATTTTTTAAGTCAGATTTTCCAGATCTATTGTCTACAAATCAGTTCTTATATCTGACTAAAAAGTTCCTCTTTTATAGCCTAGCCACACTAGACTCCTAGCAGCAGCACATACCATGTGCTACAATAGTAGTAGTCGAGTGACACTCGACACTATGACGTGCTCATAGACCTATAAATGTAGTACGGCTAGGCTACCTACCTATTTTAAGTGTGATGAGATATTTGGACTAGAAATGAGACAAATACACTCCATAATGTTGATATTTTTTCCAGTGTACCTGTATGTCTCCTAACAGCTGAGAGGTTTTTCTGCTTTTCTGTCCTCACATGGCATCAGTCTGTTCTGTTTTAAGGTGTATTTGTAACATCCACTGAGCCAGACACAATGACAACATTATTGTAAAAAATCACTATTGTAAATAATTCAACATTGCGGATTAGTCAGATTTACATTACAGCCTGTATAAATGTAGCCCTGCAGGCAGCTTAAACACTTTAGCTCCTTCCAGAACATGTCAGAGAATAATGACAAGTGGCTCTGAGGAGGAAAAAGAAAGAAAAAAGAGCTGCCACAGGTAAACATACTGAGGAAAGGATGTCCTCTCATTCATTCATACATTTACTGTTGCACTGGGAAAAAATGCCCCTATAAAAACAAGTAAAAAAAAAAATCTTGCTTGAATTAAAATCTTAACCAAGTTCTTACATCTGACTGAAAAGTTCCTCTTAAGTGATTCTGTCTGATTTTAACAAAAACTTAAAACAAAAATAAAAAAATTAAGCAAAAACAAAATAAATATGTATTTAGTTCCAAGAGTTTGAACTAAATACATATTTAGTCATATACAGACTTCCTCAAAAACAAGAGACTGAAGCACTAGGACACCTATCATCCTCAACAGTAAGGGCCTATTCATCTTATTCACCTGGCGGCCATGTTTATGCTTTAGGGGTACGAAAGTTAAAGATAAGTACACAGTTTCATATCAATCACTAGGTTCAGTGAACGTTTTGGGTTGCTAACATGCCAGCAGTTTAGACCACCAATTCAAGATTTCAACATTGTTGAAATGTTGCTGGGTTCAACTGGGTTGAAGGCTACATAAAGATTAAGTAGGCTAATAGCACCACTAGCATATCAGCCATTGGCACGCTAACCACAAAAATGGAAAGAATAATGTTGAAATATCATATAGAATGTAGTGTTATGTAATTACACATTCAGATTTTTTATTTCATCATAACATTAGATTGATTGGATGGCTGTTAGCGCTATGTATCATTGATGTAAGTCTGGTAAGCTAAGCTTAATGTGTTAGCTAATGCATTTCAGTGGACATAATTTTTTCCTTATCTTACCGTGAAATATGGACCATGATCCCTCTTTATGTTTTGATACATTTACACCCAAGTGCCTTATCCTTTGGGAAACCATGGAAGGTCTGTCCATAGTAGAATTTTTTACTCTTTGAGGGTGGACATTTCGGGACGCAGCAGTGAGGCACCATTGCCGTCAGGAAAGTGTTGTGTGAAGCAACATGTGTACCCCTCAACATGTTTCAAACATTCCGGGTGAATAAGGCCCATGACTGTAACTTTCGTTTTGGATGCATATTTTTGGAAGTCTATTTCTTTATATATATATATATAATTTTTTATTTGATTTTTTTACAGTGTATCACATATGGGGTCAAACGTGGCTGTGACAGTGACTGAACCTCACTCCTCTCACTGATGAAACTCTGTCACAAAGCTGCTCCAAGACCCATAAAAACAATAACCTGCCAATTAGCTCACACTAATTACTCAATAATCAGGAGATAATTACACCACTGTATTCATAACACAGTGTGTGCTGAGTAATGACTCTGTGTTCTTATGGGGACTGTATGTGCCCGTAAGATTTTGAAGGTGAAACTTGGAATAAAGTGTGTAGTTGTGTGTGTCTTTGGAGCTGCAGGCTGTTTGGATTCTCACGTCAGTTACCGCTGGAGCGCCGAGGCTTTAATTGTGCACTTTCAGGAACCTCTGAGGACCATGCTGTCCCCACATGAAGACACAGTTGTGACACTGACATGTGGAAGCTGGAGGCTCGGCAGCACAGATGGAGCTTCAGCAGTGCAGATGAAGAGTGTGTGAAAGGATCCAAGTTAACACCAACAAGTCACCAAGTTAACACCAACAAATCACCAAGTTAATACCAACAAGTCACCAAGTTAACACCAACAAATCACCAAGTTAATACCAACAAGTCACCAAGTTAACACCAACAAGTCACCAAGTTAACACCAACAAATCACCCATCCCTCCAAATGCAGTTAATGGCAACATCTCACCCTACCGAGGATGACATGTTGCAGGAGATACAACAAAAGGACAGTAACTGTGTTTCCATTACAGTTTTTCGCAAAACAATAGCAATATTCCTAAAATTTCCATTGATGGTTGTTCTAAGCAGGAGTGTTGTAACTCTCGTAAAATATCATCCTGTGATGTTTCACTTTCACTTTTGGACACCCAAAATCTGTTGCGTCTAGGTGTCGTTATGGTTACAATGACTACTGTTTCCCTCTCAGTTTTCAACAGGAGATGCAGATTAGGGACGATGGTTCATCCTTATGTGTTGCAAAGGGCATGAATCATAGATTTTCTTGCTGCATTTCTCTGCTGTTTGTTGTTTCTAAAATGGCAGTTATTTTTTTTGTCATGAGTTATTTCGAGAAAAGTCTCCATCTCCTCCTCTGCCCAGGCATATTGTGCCATTTTCACTCTGAGAGAAGTGATCATGTGACCATGTACTTTACGTCCTGTAAATGGAGGACGGAATCATTATGTCCTGTGTAAGTGCAGAAAAAGTGTTTCCATTGCACTTTTGTGATATATTACAATATTGAAACGTCTGAAAAACCACCTCATGAAAGTGTAAAAACCTTTTAAAACACACACACACACACACACACACACACATATATATATATATATATATTTGAGTGTATTTTCAAAATTCAGGTGTTTGCATTATCAGTTTTTAATAGCATTATTTACATTTTGTGAATTTCCAAGGGTAATGGAAATGCAGTTTGTGACAGTCCCTTAGTCAATCAGGACGCAGAATGCAAGGTGTCTTCAATCACACTCAAAAAAAAATTCTTGAAATAGCAAAACGGTGAAAGGTGAAGTGTGTTATAGGGAAGGAACACTGTATTGTAAACGTTTCGACATAGTTCAGAGGAGGGCAGTGATTGTATTGAAGACCTCCACAGTGGTGTGTGGAGCTACAGGCGCAGCACAAAGACCTCATTTAAACTGTCTTCTTCAATGAAAGGGAAGGAGAGATGGTGGTGCGAAGACGTCGATCAAAGCCAGAGCGATGTTGACGCTTCAGTGGCACTTTGTACTTCAGCTCAGCAGACTTTCAGGGAGCAGTGAGGAAAGCTTAGATTCATAATTTCAGATGTTCTGTTAAAGTTTCATCGGAAGCGCTTACCTACAAATACTGTATTTATCCAACTCAGACCTGTTTTTTTTGCAGTGTTTGCTTTCTACATTTTCACCTGCTGTTAAAACGCTCCACTTGACCTTGTACTGTATGAAAAGTAGAGAAACAGAAATATTGACACTTTGAGATATTTTTTTCTTTTCACTTTCACTTCAGTCAGAGCTCACTCGTGGTTTTAGAGTACTTTTCCCACTGACTGCTACAAGCTGTCAGAGCTGAAAAATAAATAATAATCTGTAAAAGTCTCTACATGTTTCTTGAAATTCTCTGTGTGCATGACTGTTGGATATGTTGTTTTAAAACGTAGACTGAAACAAATCAACTTAGATCCAATATTTGAGTATTTAGTGTCGCATTTAGATTAGATCAGATAAGATCGGGTGAGGTGACGTAAGCTAAACTAAGCTAAGCTAAGGTAAGATAAGATAAGATCAGATAAGATGAGGTAATGTATGTTTTTTGGAATGTATTTTTCGTTTATTTTATTCAATTGTAAAATACTGTATAAATTATGATGGAACCAACTGGTTAATGATAAATGGGTAAATTTTTTTCAGGCATGCGGTTGATGACTATTGTTCTCTGATTATGATCACTTGATTAATCTAAGGGTTCTCACAGGAATCTCAGAGCAAGGAGGTAGACTGGACCCCGCCCCCCCCCCCCTTCTGGTACCACTCGTCGCGAGAGTTTTGTGGAAACCCTGGAATTGTTGGAATTGCCTGTCAGGTGTCTGGACCAGCCCCCCCCTCCTTCATTTATAAATGGACATTCATCTATAGTCTGTCCGTCCATGGGAGTGGATCTGTCCTTCAGTGTGGTTCTCCTCAAGATTTCTTCTTTTTCCCACTGGGTTTTGAAGTTTCTTCTAAGGACAGGGGATGCTTAGGACTGTACATATATCTCTGAAGTTGATTGTGTTTTTGTAAAGCCCTGTGAGACAACTTTGTTGTGATTTGGGGCTTTATAAATAAAATTGAATTGAATTGAATTGATGGAAAGTTTCACATGGAAAGCAGGAAACTTTATTATCCCCTGAGGGGGAAATGTGTTGCGCATCTTATCCAAAGCAACATCACACAAAAAGGATGGATACCCTGTTTAACTGTTTTTTTTGTTTCTTTGGCATTTTTAAGCCCACAAAAAAGGAACGCAAAAATACATTTCCTGAAAACTAATTACTTTGCTAATGGAGTAACACAGTTAGTGACGCAATGACTTTTTTGGGGAAGTAACTAGTACTTGTAATTAATTACTTTTTCAAAGTAACTTACCCAACACTGTGCATGAGTGACTCTCAGCAGAGCTTATAATCAAGTACGATGCCTCACTCTGTTGGAAAAATGCATCTTGCGACAGCAATGAAATTCGTTGACTATATCTATTATCGATTTTTGTCAACAACGTTGACTAATTGTTGCATCCCTATTTCCAATTGATCTGTTCGATAACAACAATTTAAAATCTTCAATAAAAGTCTTGAATTTAACAACATAAATCTTTAATTTAAAACCAAATATTGAATTAAGCAAAAACAAATCTGTCAATGGAACAAGAGAAATGATCTCAGAAATATATCTCAAAATCAGATTTTCCAGGTCTATTGTCTACAAATCAGTTTTTATATCTGAATTAATACTTCCTCAGCAATATGGTATCGGAAGTGAAAAGGTCGTATTGGGACATCCCAAGTGTAAAACCTGCGTTTCAGATGCTAATGAACACATAAAATAGCGCTGTATCTACCTACGAACCTGTTACCACTACACACTCAGAGGGCAAAATAAAGCAGCGTGTGCTTTAGTCCATTCCGTCTCCAAGTGCTCGTTCAATCATACTGGGCCGGCTCGGTGCGGCAGCTCGGTGCCAACATGGCTGAACTCCAAACTAATACATTTTCCAATTGATCTGTTCGATAACAACAACATGAGTGAAAAAAAAAAAAAGTTCCCCCTTCTGTCCTAGAGTCTGAACCCAAACTGGAAAAGACCGAAGAAAGAAAAGCCCCCCCGCCCCCGCCCCCCTTTCCTAGCCCAGTTCCACAGGTGATAGCTACGACGTTATGTTGCAACACCCAGCGATGGCTATCAGTGAAATTGGCTTTGAGATTGCTCTCCACAGTGAACCCCCCCACCCCCCATCCCCCACCCCCCTCTCCTCTGATTGAGGCCCCCGAAAGCTGCACCGCATCATCCATCAATGGGATGGGAATGAAGGAGGAGGAGAAGCCAGGTTACATGCACCGAGGGTTTGAGGAGAAACAGAGACGAATAAATGAAAGATGAAAGAAAGGGGAGCAGGATGGGGTATTGATAAAGTCAGTGAGAGATAAGACCGGCTAAAATAGATAGATAAACACACAGAGCAAGATAAGGCTGCAGTGAAAATGAGACGGAACGCGATGAGGGCCGACGTGTCGAAAAGCAAATGAGGTGAAAGATGCTGACTGTGAGAGCGAAACATTAGAAAGGGAGGAAGGGAAGTGAATTAGAGCGAGAAAAAGTGACATGACAAGGAGTGAGAGACTTCAACTACTGAACTAACATGAAGACCATTAAAAAAAAATTATCTGTTGTTTTATCTGTGGGTTAATGCGTTTCCACTATAAACTACAATAAATAAATACAAATATTCTCATTTTAGGTTCAAATATCTTATCATATATAAGTCCCACACTAATGCATGGACACATCTGCTTAATTCTTGGGGTTTTCATTGAAATAAAAGTGGAGCAAAAACCTCCCACAGTCTCCACTGCAAACTTTGCAGCTTTTAAAAGTCCTCTAACTCAAGCATCAGTGTAATCCAGTTCATGCATCCATATATAAACACATTTTGAAAGAGAAACGCTGCAAGAAAAATCTAAATAAATTCCCCCTTTCAGTCTATTGGATTTACTTAAAGGACATAATAAGGGAAATCTGCTCTCTCTCAGGTCCTCTTAAATGGGCACGAGGGGGGGGACCGGAGTTTGTCAATGGAAGCATTATGGACTATAGAGCACACAAGTCAAAGCATTTTCCTGGATACATAAAGGTTAATAGGAAAGAGGAAAAACCAGATATGAGAGATTTGGAGGCGCTTTATCCGGGTGTGTCGTCATCTTTATTCAGCCTCCTGTGGGGATTTGGTCGTTCTCTGCAGCTATTATTCACATCTGATTGAGCCAGTAGAGAGCAAAGTGGGGAAATTTCCAATCTGCCCACCTGTTTAGGTATTCATATATATTTATATGTTTTCCTTGGACCCAGTTGTATGGTTAGAGAATTATTTCCAAGCGGAAAATATATATATATATATATATATATATATATATATATATATAGAGAGAGAGAGAGAGAGAGAGAGAGAGAGAGAGAGGGAGAGAGAGAGAGAGAAGCTTATTTCATACGTCGTCCTTAGAGTCGTGCATTTTTCTTTTGTATTCAAATATGTGGAATATGTTGGATGTGCATGAAAATATTCTTGGCAGACACCTTCCTTTTCCTTTTTTTTACGGTTTTGTCTTCCATTGTATGTACACTCTCCCAATGTTATCGCTCCTGTCAGAAAAAAAAAAAATAGTGCTACTGTGGCTAGAAGTCACCAGTGTTATCTGCCCGCCTGCTTTTTGATCTCTACCTTATGGGCCTTTTCTGAATGAAGTGAAGTCATGCATAAACACAACGCAATATTGTGCGACAGACGAAGCCAGATGCATTCACAGATTTATGGTGGAACCAAAAAATGTTTCAAAACCCAAATTTAAACCTGCACACATGGATTTATTAAAAAAAAAAAAAAAAAAAAAAAAACAAGTCAATTTTTTGGTAAATGGACTGCACTTATATAGTTCTTTTCCACCTTCATGGTGTCCAAAGCGCTTTACATTCATCCATTCACACCAGTAGGTTTCTAAGGTTCTGTCAGTCCAACTTGGTTCAATGTCTTGCCCTTCCACATGTGGACAGCCAGAGCCGGGACACAAACCGCCAACCTCTTGCCAAGCCTTGCATTTTATGGGGGAAATATATGTGATAAAGTCCAACACCAAGAATAGACATTTCATCTTGAAAGACAATTTAAAATAAAATTAGAATAGAGTAAAACAGGCTGAATAGGTGTACGGCAGTGATTTTTCGAGAAGAAAATGCTTACATTTCATATGTTCAAAATATTAAAATTGTTCTCTAATTTGTTTTCTATTGATTTTAACCATGTGCCTGAATTTCAAGCATTATTATTTCGTCTTGATGTTTAATCTGAGTGTGGCATTGAATTTCCCATATGTGAAAATATATAAAAGCACATTACATTTATGTTTTTCCCTTCTACAGTCAAAAAGATAACTAATTTATTAGATTTTGACCTGGCAGCGTATTAACAGCATATTAGATTTCTCTATTTTGAGGCATTATGGAACATTTTTAAGTCCGGCATACAGAAGATTTGAATTCAGCACCCTTCAAAACCCCTAAAAATTAACATGAAATGCCTTCGGGACTTTACATAGGCATATTTTCCAAAATTCTGCCTTGTCTAATACACTTTGTACATTTTACAAAGAATTTTTACTTGGGAAAAAACACATTTAAAGCTATTATTCTCCCTGACCATGTGACTTACTGATGTCAAACCAATTGTGTAACATAAAGACTGATATTCCTCATCGGCCACAATATTTTCTTTTGAAATATTCTTTGTACACCCCACCCATTACATCAGTAAGACACATGGTCAAGGAGAATAATAGCTTTAATTGCATTTTTTCCTTAAATAAAAAAAAAAATAAAAAAAATTAAATGTACAATTTATGCAACATATATCAAAAAGAAGTCACAGTTGGTTTGACATCAGTAAGTCACATGGTCAGGGTCGTTTCACATTGACTGTACTTCTAAACAAATCTGTAAAAATATTGGAATAATAAGAAAAGTCACAAGCTGTCTATCATGCAAAATATTCATCAATATTTACTATCCCTCCTCAGCATATTGTTATATAGTCTAAGCCAGTGCATACTTTACGTCAAAGTAAAGTATGCTTCTGCTCCAAAAGCGCTTCGTTAGGATTGCATCCAATGTTTCTTTTTTTTTTTTTTTTTTTTTTTTTGAAACACATCCAATGTTTCATTCTTTGTACACTCAGCTACTCTATTTGAAAATGTTAACGGTATATGACACAAACAATTTTTTTTTTTGTCCACAAAATTTTACTCAAACGTCCACAGTTAGCTGTGCAATACAAGGACCACAGTTACAGAACCGGAAAGCAAAATGATTTAAGGCCAATCCTGACAAAATCAAATATGAAACCATTCACGTTAATGTTTAGTCTACTATAGCAGAATTGTCAATCCCTTTCAATTTTCAAAAGGCATTTAAAATTTGGCCTGAGAGAAGCCATCCTCTACTTCTTGACATCTCGTTTTGTTTTTGTTTTTCTTGTTTTCCTATGCTATGATGCTATTATTATTTAAGTCTGTATTAGTATTAGTTTCTTATGTTTATCTTTCATCCTTAGGCATAATGACTTAAGATTTGACTTACATTTATTTTATTTTATTTTGATAAATTTGATGTTTTCTCATTTATTGTTAAGTTAATTAGTCAGTTCATTCCTCTTATTATTATTTTTTGTACTTATTTTTGTTTTACTTTTTATTGTTTGGTTGTGCTTTAATTTTCAATACATGTGTATGAAAAGTTGAACTTAAAATTATTTGGATTTAGGAGAGCCCACGTGATAAACCTTATAGTTTTCTGGGTTCTCCCACACATTTTTGGTTTCTATTATTCTTCACATACTGTACATTTTTAAGTGCAAATGAAGGAAAAAGAAAGGAAAGGGACAATAATAGCTTTATTTTGAATATCAAACGTGAATGTCATATATAAAACTAACTTAATACCCGTGCAAAACCCATGATGTAGAAAGATTCAGACTCTCAGCGTGATCGAAAGATGCTGCAGAGAGAAAAATAGATGGTCCTGCTTTCATCTGAAATATACATTTGTCTCAACCTGAATGCTCAGACCGTCATTGACTCTTGATGCTGGAGTTCTTTCTTGACGGGACCACCTGCTGTGACCGGGACAAAACCCTGGCAGATCACTCCTAAGCTGGACATAATAGCCGCCCGATCAGTCAATGCTGATATTGATCGTCACAGTGGGTCAAAAGACAGACAGCGTTTATCTGCATGGAACTATATGGAGCTTTGACAGGACAACAGCAGACTCCTACTCTGTGCTTTTTCCTTAGTCGCCATGGAAACACAAACAACCTTGTATCGACAATATATGATGATGATGACGATGACGATGATGTACGACTGCTGTTTTCGAAATTCAGGTGCAGAGTGAGAGGTCGTATGAACTTGAGTTACTTATAGAAGTCACCGTCTTCAGGTGACTTGTAGTTTATGATATACAATAAATAAACAAGTCGTTCCAAGCCCCCCCCTCCCATACCATTTACAATTTTACCTGTGTAAAATTGTGCGAAAACACAATTTCGGTGACTCTGACCTTTGACTTACATTCACCAACATTGAAGGGGGTCTATTCTGGACCACCTCACAGCTTTCTAGAATATTCATTCATAGAAATTGGTCCAGTTATTTTTGCGTAAAACTGCTAAAAACACACAAACAAACAAACAAACTGCCAAAAAAACAATACCCCTCTCTCCCCCTTTTTTTTCGGAGGGGGCAGGATTTGTTGGTAGTGTCACAAGGAAGAAACAACTACATTTTGGTGGTGATCCGTAAGAGATCCTGGATTCTGGATCACCAACAAAATGTAATCATTTGTTCCTTGTGACACTATCAACACATTCTGAAAATGTGATCAAAATCCAATCAGAACTGTTTGCATAATCCTGCTGACAGACAAACAAACAAATGGATTGTAATGTAATACCTCCTTGGCGAAGCTCTCTTCACTTTTTGCGCAGTTTGTGTTCTCAGAGTGCTTTTCTTGTTTTGCTTGTTTCTGACATTTTTTGGATAATTAAACATGTACCAGGTCAAATTAACCCAGGAACACTGCTGCTGTTCCTCACAAATTAACATAACATGAGATTTAAAACAAATGGCAAAATCTAACTAGAATTAACATGAAATTGTAATTATTTCCCGCTGAGCTGAGTTGTGTTTTTTTTTTTCTCGATTTTATAAAAGCATCAAACTTCTTTTATCACACTTGAAGGCTTGTTTCAATGATTACCTCCTAGGGTTTTTTTTTCCTTTGTTTTGTTTGGTCTGAAGGAAATTTCCAAGTATGTTGTAAACTGTTTTGTGACATAAAGCTGTTTTTAAAAAACCGGCAAAGATCAAAAAAGAAGAGCTTTTGTTTCATCTTCTTGGATTCCCAGGTGGTTTTCCATTTTTCATGTGTTTTAAAAAATTATCTAACAGCCTAAATGAAACACAGCAGCTGAACAATCCTCCCATTAAAAGTAAAACTACAGAGCTTTACCGTCCTCTGGGAGTCCACTGCACTTCAAAGAAACACTGACCTTCCTCCTCTGCTCGTCTCTTTACTCTCACTATTCATCAGCTCTTATTCTTTCTTTTCTCTACTCCTCTAACTACCTCCCCTTTTGTCTTTCCCTTTTATCCTCCTGCACTTTCACAGAACACTCATTGATTATGTTTTTAGCTCCTCAAAAGGCCTCATTCAAAGCTTCAAGAAAACATGACGATGAATGAAATGCATATTCTGATTATTATATTAAATTTAAATTACAGTCCTGGCACGAACACGACATTATTTTAATAACACTTCTATATACAGCTTCTATATTAATACACCTGCACTTGTCACACATCAAATAAAAGTGAACAAACTCATCTTTCTGAAAATATAAACCATTCTGAAGCAGATGTGGTCAAAGTACTCACATTCTGTACTTAAGTAGAAGTACATACAGCTACTGGTGTGAAACAATACTCTGATGAAAGTAGAAGTACTGAAGTAAAAGTAAAAAAAAAGTACAATTTCACAATTGTAATAATGCACAAAAGTAAAAAGTAAAACTGTATTTTTATTGTTTTGCCATGAATGCAATACCCCCCATCCCCCCCGCAAATCGCACCCAGTATTCATAACTATTGAAGTATTCCTTAGTTCTGTTTATAATTCTGCACTTCTCCTATACAGTGAAAAATGGTCACATGGTAGTGTGACGCTGATGCAGAACATCATATATATATATCTAACTCCTCTTTCAGCCCTTGGTATTTCTCAAGCTTCTCATGTTCTTTCTTTCTGATGTTGCTATCACTGGGGACTGCTACATCTATCACCACCACTGTCTTCTCATGTTTATCCACCACCACTATGTCAGGCTGATTGGCCATCACCATCTTGTCAGTCTGCATCTGGAAGTCCCAGAGGATCTTGGCTTGTTTGTTCTCTGTCACCTTTGGGTGGGGGGGTCTCCCACCTTGAAGACCTTGGAGGTTCCACTGAACAGTAATTAATGCAGCTATGGAAATTAAAAGTAAAATACTAAAAGCTAAAAAGGGACTGAGTTACAAACACTAATATTTATCTGCTTCTTCATGAATATAATGTTTTACCACATTTCTCTGAAGCAACCATTTAAATTGAGTCTAAAATTGTGTTAATAATGGAAATAATAGACCATTTGGCTGTTACAACAAAAAAATAAAAACTCATGATACTGCCTCAATTGTCAGAGATTGTTCTGATCCGATGGAATTTTCAATTATGTTGGGAGAGCTGCTGTGAATGCACTCAGGTGGAAAATATTGGCAGCTAATAGGCACACATACAAAATGTGAGTGTTTGTGCTTAGTGGGAGGAAGTCCATTCTTTCTGAAGGGTGATGATTTTAGATTCATAAACATAAAGATGGAGGCGTGAAAATAAAAACTGCTCTGACACTGACACAACTGTTTTCTATTGACCATCTGAACATATTTAAGGAATGTTGAATGAATTAATAGTTCAGCCCAATCATCAATAATAATAAGAAGAAGAAAAAAAGAAAAAAATCTTAATGTTCGTATTTAGAAATTCCATTCTAAACTAAATTTTATTATATTTACAGGCAGGTTTTTTAACTTTCATTAAAGACAAAAAAGAAAGAAAGAAAAGTCTTAAATGTTCTGCATTTATATAGTTATTGTCCACCTTCATGGTGCTCAAAGCGCTTTACATTAGCCTCGCACACCAGTAGGTTTCTAAGGTTCTGTCAGTCCTACTGGGAGCCAACATCAGGGTTCAGTGTCTTCAACATGTGGACAGCCAGAGCTGGGACACGAACCACTAACCTCTCGGTCATTGAGTGCCCCACTCTACCCACTGAGCTACAGTCACAGGACTCCCTTTACCTCCAACTCTTAAAGGTGTCATTCCACTGAAAACCACTTTTCTACGCTCCTTTTGGAATCTGATGGGTCACCCCGTCTTACCACCACATGCTGCCTTTGACAGTGGTTCATCACCTCCACTGGCTGCATACTGCATTCACAGAAAACAACAAGAGGAACGATGGACCCAGAAAAAGCCGGTCCATCTGACATCACACAGACTTTAGCGTCACCCAGGTGGGGTTAAATTTGTTCCTGGCAGCAAATCTGAAGTAGCATTAGCATTAGCATCTACGAAAGAAGACGACGCCACAGTAGCTGCTGCACAAACTGGGAAAAAATGGCGGATCAAACTTGTTCATGTGCTCTCTGTGGAAATAAAGCTTGTTTTTTTTCCCCCTGCACGTTTTCAGAACAAGCAACGGCACGAAACCTAGCTGGATGTTACTCTGGTGAAGGTAAACACACACATAGCGAGAGGGGAGGGGGGGGTGTTCCTTCACTCATTCTGAGCCAATCACAGATAACCCTCGTCGTATGAGGAAGTACCGATAAACTCTGTTTTTCAACCTCAAGTCATTTTTCTAACGTGAAAAAACAACTGGAAGCAAAACCATTTTTGAAATAGAACCAACACAATGTATTCAATAACAATGGAGAACAGTAATATAAATGAAATTTTCCTTGGAATGACACCTATAAAGCTTAATTAACTAGAGCAGAATACACCCATTTCCATGGAAACCTTTATTCAGAATGAACATTTCAATGTATACATGAAAGAAATAGCTTTAATTCTGAATTATTTTATTCAGAATGATTTATTCAGAATTAAAAAAAAACATCCTGTAAACCTGTAAATCCTATTTAAGGGTTAAATGTGATGAGATATTTGGAGTAGAAATACTAAAATGACTTGGTAAGTGTGCAGACTGGGCTTGGTCCCCAGTGGACGTCTGTGACCAGCCATTGTTTTACGATGACCCAGGTAATTCCATTCCCAGAAAAGTTTCCCATGAGGCTGTGCTGTCTTTTCTTCTGCTGGTTAAATGTTATATGCTCCATCCTGGGCGGTGCTGGAGTAATCATGTGCCTCAGAGGGCCAACAGTCTGCAGGTGATGAAGCTCTCCTCCTGTCTGAAGACCAGCTCATCAGCTCAATCACTGATGAAGCTGTTGTTCCAGGGAAATCCAGCAGACTTCAACTACACATCATTATCACTCCACACAAGGCTGCCTTGATTTCTCATGTCACGCTGATGATGTTACATTCCCTCGGAAACGGATGAGTATGAACACTGCTAGTGTTCACTGTTGCAGTTACACTGCTCTACTTTTTTTTTCTCTTTTTTTTTTAGAAAGTATCTGCTTCAGACATTAAATGTGTTAAATCTTAAATACTTTAACCCTCTTGTTATATTATGGCTCAAATTGAACCATTTTAAAATTTGAACATCTGGTAAAAAGAGTCAAAATTATTTTCTTCTGCATTAAAGGTGGGGAGGGAGATCTTTTTTTGGAAAATTTTTTACCATGTTGCATGAAATCCTCTTTTTTGCAAAAAAAATAGTAAAAAATGTTCTAGTCCATCCTAGTGGGTGGACCCAGAGGAAAACTCCAGCCAATCATTGTACTGATCATCTCTACAATGATTGGTTTGCTCATACGTCCATTCACATAAACAACTATGGCGGAAAAGACGACAACTGGCAGCAAAATCAAAGTACAAATATTGACATATTTAGTTAAATCCAAAAATATCTCGTCCTTCATATTTAACATTAGATCTAACATGTGAAATTTAGGTCATTGTGCGACGTCGCATAACGTCAGAGTGACGTCATACGTGGTCAAACATTCAAATGGACATATCTCAAAAATGGGACTTCTTTGAATATTTTTAAACCCTCTAAGGGATTATTCATGACAATAAAATAAATCGTTAGCAAATACGGAACACTAGTTTACAAATACGTTCCGAACATCCAGATCCAAACCTTGGCAGAGGAGGAGGTCTGCACTCTAGTGTCAGATGTAACTGACTGTGATTTCTATTTGTTTAAAGCATTCATTGTATATTTCAAACTGTTTTGAATCACTGTCAATCCAAATCACTAACATCATACACCACCTAGATGACGATCCCTGATGATCGGATGCCTTGCATCCTGGGTAATGTCAGCTCATGATGCATACTCAACATTTCTGCTGAATCTAGTAAACATCTGGGAACTTCTTCAAAATGTCATCCTGCCAGTGTATGTAGTGACACTGCATACTAGTAGGTAGGTACGTATGTGGTTTCCAACACAGCCATTGATCTAGCTCATCAGCAAAACTACAATGGAGAAAAACAAACAACATTTTGAGGTTGAATTTCCCACAGTCACATGACCTCAGTCAGTCCTTAATTAAAACTAGTTTCAGTGCAAAACACAGCGGGATGACGTGTAAATATTTTCACAGAAACATTGGACTTTCTTTCTAGCAGTGCCATGTTGCCCATTGTTTTTTCATTTCCATATGTTTCTACATGTTTTGTAATTAAACATAATGTTGGACGCCTCGCACCGTGCTCATTTTCCCATTAGGCACAATAAAATCTTCAAGTGGGAGCTTTAATAGTCATCCCCCTGAGTGGAACATTTGTGAAGTTAGCACACTCTATGTCAGATGCAATTAGTGTCTTTAGCTATAACTCCATTTCACACACACAGCATGCCTTTTGTCCCACTTTCATTCTTTTCATTCAGCTAAATGAAATGCATTTAAGCTGTTAAATCAGCCTCTGCTGATGTTGACGCTCTCTGGATCTTTCTTTCTTTTTTTTCTTTTTTTTTTGTTTTAGTGTTATGATCTTTGCCCTTTCAGATCTCCATCTTCTCTCTTTCTTTCTTTCTTGTCTTTTGTTTGGGCGAGATTATTGTAATAATATGTGTCTGTGTGTGTGTGTGTGGGTCCGCAGAGACATATCATGCTATAACTCATATACTTGAGATATCACCATGAAATTACATGGGCATATACAGAGAGCTAATGTGCATCAGATGCAATGATACATTTGAGTAAAGGTCAAAGGTCAAGGTCACAATTAACTAAAAGGTCAAAATCACATTATCGGTTATAACTCAAGAATAGAGGGTCGCAGAACTTTCAGAAACGATGCAGAATGAAGATTTCTACAATTCTCATAATTGGTGTTATCACCTATGACTAATAGTTTTTGAGATCTCTGGAGGTCAAAGGTGACAAATTAACTTCTGTAACACTGTTTGTGTCTGTCAAGCATATCACGCTATAACTTAATCAATACTGGATATATTATCATAATATTACACACACTGACGCATAATTATCAATATTGCAAAAGGTTCAAGAACAGGTTGTGATAGGAACTTGACATTGACACAAAATAGGGGCGAGATTAGGCATTCTCTGAATACTTATTTATTTTAGTGTTACCATCTTCAGGTTCTTTTCTCTCTCTCTCTCTCTCTCTGTCTCTCTCTCTCTCTCTCTCTCTCTGTTGACCTTTAGGTCCAGACTGCTGCAGGTATCAGCCTTTAATTGTCCCCAGTCAAAGCCAGTAACTGTGATCTCATCAACAGCAGGGGTTTTCATGCAGCCACTTCCACATTCTGTTGGATGGTTTCAGAATGGTCTGTTTAGATGCAGTTCAGGACTAAATCACCTGGGAAGAAGCTGGACCTGAATGACCAAAGCTGGGTATGAAACTAAAATAGCAATTTATGCATCACTCCAATACTGTTTGTTTCCCCAGTACAAGTGAAAGTTATCTTATCTATCTTAGTTGTCTATTACGCTTTTTGGCTGATATTGATATTGGTATTTGAAAGATTATAATTGTACATTGACAGGATTTTGTTGTTTCAATTGAGCAAAAAAAAATCTAAAATTAGGCTAAAACAAACAAAAATCTTAAATTAAGCAAAAATCAAAGGGAAAATCTTAAATTAGGTTAAAAAAAATACTTTAGCAAAATAACTAACTCCAGAATGAAAATGAATGAATGAAAAACAATCAATACTACTACTGAATATAATATGAACCCTACTATTACTATCATTACTACTACTACTACTACTACTAATAATAATAATAATAATATTGTCTTTAAATCAGTTTTTATATAAAAGTGATTATGTTTTATTTTCAGTGTGATGACATATTTAGACTAGAAATGGGTCAATAATAGGTCAAAATATATTCATACAAGATGCAGAATTGAAAGACCAACATGTTTGTGCTTATTGGTAGTCTGTAACTCGAACAGTTGAAAAGTTATATCCAAAATAAAAATGTAACCTTTATTGTGATCTTGACCTTTGACCTAGAGTCAAAAATAATCTATGTACAACTGAGTATACAGGAATGATAAGGAAATTCCTGATTTGCCCTATCATCATGCCCTGATCATTACGAAAATACATTTTTGATTATCTTGACCTTTGACCTTCAACTAAATGTAATGGGATCTATTCTGGACCACCTCATACATTTTCTGTAACTTTCATGGTCCAGAAGATTATGTGTAAAGTTACTGACAAACATGGACAAAACAAATGGTAAAAGAGCTGCATTTGTTTTAATTTAGTCGAACAAAGAATGAATATGAATAAATAAAAAGAAAGGTCTGCATTAATTCAAATGCTGCTTTTCATGCCATTAACATACATGATTATGAGAAAAGTGATTTGAAAACCTTCATTTTAAAAGATCACCTGAGCTTGTATAAATGTATTACAGCTCTTTATTCCCATTAAGGGCAGGATTTCATTCAAATATGTATTACATTATTTATTAAAAGTGACCTGAAGGCTGACTGATGAGGCTTATTAAAGAAACAACGACAGTATAATAACACAGATGTTTAAACCAGTCCAGTAAATTTGATGGGGTGAGTGTCATCATTGTATATTTCAGATTATTAGATTTGGTGCAGAGGCTGGGGGGGGTCCAGAGCCCATAAAGGCAAGTAGTCATATCATAAATATCACAGAGCAATAATATCATAGTAACATTATAGACTGGAGTCTGGTGGAGAGATTAGAGGAGATTCCATACTAGATAGATAGATAGATAGATAGATAGATAGATAGATAGATAGATAGATAGATAGATAGATAGATAGATAGATAGATAGATAGATAGATAGATAGATAGATAGATAGATAGATAGATAGATAGATAGATAGATAGATAGATAGATAGATACTAATATATATATAGTTATAATTATTATTATTATTATTATTATTATTATTATTATATATTATGCATTGCATCCCATCATGCATTGCGCAAGTTGAAAAATGGCAGAAGGACCGGTAGATTTCTGATTAAAAGAAAGAGGGACAGATTGAGATTGGACGACGTGGAGCTACAGGAGCTGTTAACGGTAAATGTTGGACGACAGGTGATAGGCAACAGTTGTTAAAGAGTTAACAATGGTAAAACAGTCATGACCCAAGTTTATACAACTTTTTTTTACATTTCATTGCACAGACAGTAAAAACAAACAAACATTAAAAAGCCTTTAAAATTGTTGAGAGACGACACTGTTATATTTTAATTGTTCGACTGTGATGACATGATTAAACAGCGCATTAGTAGTGTTCGAAAAGTGTTCAGTAGAGTTCACTATGTAGCGCACTACCTTTAATTCCTTATGTAGAGAGTAGGGGGTAGGGAGTGAGTGGGTGATTTTGGACATAGCCCTTGTGATGATGTCACATACTATATGGGCGTGGTTACATCATGGTCGACGTCACAACGCAATCTAGTGACTTCTGGCGACTTTTCAGAGAGTGAATTGTTGTGGGTTTTTTTTTTTTGGGGGGGGGGGGTTGTTGGCTGGCAACACTTGGGGGAGATGAAGATTTTTCATCCTCCAAAGGGGGGCCCGGCGAGAAAAGATTTGTAAGCATTAAGCTAACCATCACTTTTGTCATTGGTTTTCAGTAAGATTTAAAGCCTGAAGTAGATACATTCTACATCGACATCATCATCACCATCATCAGCTGCTCCTTCTCATCTTTGTTTGACTCCTTGCCCCCACCCCCCTCCTCCTTTCTCTGACGGTGAAACTCATGAGAAAAAAAAAAAAAAAAAAAAGAAGTCTTATCAATGTTGCTTCGAGGACATCAAGCTGCAATCAGAGAGAAAATTACTGCTCTTTCTCCTGTCACTATCACCGCCAATCCACAGCGAAGTCAGGGATGTTTATCTAGTCAGAGTCTTCAGACGCATTATGACTGAACTATTATCTGCAGAGGGAAAGTGAGCATGCAATCGGGCTCGTCCTCTTTTCAGGGACAAAAACAGGCATAATTGGACATGTTTTCTGCCAAAAATAAAAAATAAAAAATGATAATGATAAATATGTTGAATTCAAAGGTGTGAGGTACTGGGAAGATGTAAAAGAAAAAAGGTTTAATCCTTTAAAATTGGTATTATTAAATGGCTCCAGCTATCGACAAAATAAGAAAGCAGTGAGTATTTTTATGACCGGTATCGTCCTTTGAAATGAAATCTGTCAGGTGCTTAAATTAAAAAACTATACCTTAAACTCAGAATGGTGTTTCTTTGTAATGTAAAGTTAGTCCTGGGTCTCAGGAGGATATAAGAAGACAAACACTGGTCTATAATTTAAAAAAGCATCTGCATCCGTCCCTGTATGCAAAGTGAAATCCACCAATCAGAAAATTCTGCACATGTGAGGTATTGTATTTCAGTAAAAATCTATTGCAGCACCATGACGTATTTTAAATGGTCGCCAATATCACTGCTCTACAATGTAGAGGGCGATTGTGACTCAGTTGGTAGAGTGGGTTGTCCCATGACTGAAGGGTTCGCATCTCGGCTCCTGTCACGGATCGGGGTGAGGTGAAGGAGGACTCCAATGCACAGTACTGAAGGGAAAAATAATTTAATAACAAAACTAAGAAACATGAAAACAAGACAGACAAAACCTGGGAGCAAACGCTCAGAGTCCGTGGTGATGATGAATGTCCGGGTTATGGTGATTGAGGAGATGGCAGAAGCTGTCCGGGTTATGGAGGTGACAATACTGAATGGTCCCGCACTGGCAACTGCAAGCCTTACTGCTTTTATAGCCACAGATGAGGAACGGCTTGCAGCTGTGCAGTGCGGGACCAGGTGAGTGTGGATGAGCACTGGGGGAAAGGTCACTGGAGCGGAGGTCATGACAACTCCGGCTGTCGAAGTGTGAAGTGTCCTTGGGCAAGACACTAAGCCCTGACGCAGAAACCTACTGGTTAATGGGTGAATGTGAGGCTAATGTAAAGCGCTTTGAGCACCATGAAGGTGGAAAAGAAATATATAAGTGTAGTCCATTTACAATTGATTATAAAGTATCTGCATGTATATATATATATATATATATATATATATATATATATATATATATATATATATATATATATATATATACAGTGGTACCTCTACTTACGAAAGCCTCAGCTAACCAAAAATCCAAGTAACGTAAATCCTTTACCTCAATTTTTCATCTCTGAATACGAAAGAAAATTATATTTACAAAAGGAAACTGAAACCTCATAAATACCATACAATACTATACGTAACTATTTAATTCACGTAAATACGTCACATATGTACTGTACGTAGCATCCCATTGGCTATGAGGGGGCTATCCATGATTCTTTTCGTTACCCTTTGACCCTCATTCATCACGGAGCAGCTACTTTGGCCCAGTAACACAGACACTTTAACGGTAATTTCTCGACCTAGACCAGTGCTTTCAGTATCAAAGATTCAGCCAAATTATGCAAGAAGAGTATATGACTGGCAGACTATCATCAGTTTAAGGAAAATTGTTAAAAACATGGACTCCGCAAGAACGGAGACACAGAGACGTTACAGAGCAGCAGAAAGGTTGACATCAGAGGCGGGGCAGGAGGAGGCAGAAGTGCGGCTGTCGCGGTAGATTTACAGATAAGCTAAGAGCTAACTGTTCCAACCGCCGTCCTGCTCGCCAATGAATGCTCACTGGAAAACAAACTGGACGACCTGAAGCTGGATTTAAACACCAACCATGATCCACCAGACTGATGCATCCTCATTTTCACCCAGATGTGGCTTAACTCTTCTGTCCCGGACACCGACATTAGCCTGGATGGGCGAACAATATTCAAGTCAGACAGGATCCATGCTCTCACAGGTAAAACCTGGTGTGGTGGTTTTCGTATCTACACTAAGAACAGCTGGTGTTAGCCTGGATGGGCTAAAATCTGAATTACATTTTCTTTTAACATATTTCATACAAAATCTGTAATTTTTAAAAATTATTTTTAAATGGTTTCAGGGGTAGTATTGGTGCCTTGGAACCAATTAGGCCTTTTACATGTAAAATTTGACTCTGTTTATGAAAAATTCACAGTACAAAAACACTTTTGGAATGAATTAATTTCGTATGTAGAGGTACCACTGTCTATATAATATTTTTTTTCAAATTTTTTCAATCTAAACTCAAAATTTGGTACAATTTATCCATATCAGATCTTCTAATGACCCCAAACAACTGGCTTGAGTGTAATGCTACAATCATGTCCCATTGGCTTGGCATAGATTTTATTCGCCTAGTTTGGACTCAAAGGGCTAACAGCTGAGATAAGAGCAGCAGTCAAGATTGTTTTCCAGTCAATCACTCAGCTTGGTCTGATAATCAGTATGATTCATGATGAAAAGTATTGTTAGCCGTTAATGAAATCTGCTTCTGAATCACAAATGTCATTCAGTTGTACAATGTGAAGAGTTTTCATTTGGCTCATTTGGCCATTGAAGATATGAACTCAATAATATCAAGTCTGTGTGATGGTAGGTTGTGTGCAAGTGGAGAGAGAGGATACGCATGATACTTATTTAATTTACATGAATTGATGGGAAAATGGATCATGTAATAGTTTATTTTGTAGTTTATTTGTTTTTTTTTTTGTTTTGTATCTGACTCTGGTTTAATTTTGTTCTAATAGTTAAAGTAGACAGATTTAGGGTCTTCTCTGAAACTGTTGCCGAAACACAAGATATGAGGCTAAACATTTGAAGCAAGTTTCTGAAGCACTTTGGGTGTATTTTCAGATTTAGATTCAGAATTAAATGTTTCATTCCAGTATTCACACTAGAGCTGCACAATATATTTTTTGAGGATTGACATCACAATATACGTGTATGCAGTAGTCAAATAAATTTTTTTATTTAATTTAATTTTTGCTGCATGTGAGGTTCATCTTTCAGGCATTTTGTGTTTACGCCGTCAGAAAGACTCATAGACCACAGGACCATATGATGATGTCCAAAACCAGAGGGTGGGCTAAAGCCCCCCCCATAAACACACACACACACACACATATATATATATATATATATATATATATATATATATATATATTAAAAATGATTAAAAAAATCATAGTGTATATCATGCAGCCCTAACTCACAGTTACTCAGCTCTCTGCTTCATGCACTTTCTGTACATAATAGTGTTATTTTTTTTTACTTACTGATTCCATCAAACTGAGAAGAAAATATCGCCTTAATGACCACTATCACTAATATCCAACATACTAAAAATATTACCGATTGTATAAGTTATAGTCACAGTAATCGTCTCTACTTAATTTAGAATTTCCTTTTTATTTTATTTCCCTTTTTTTTTTTTTAGATATTTAAATTCAGATCTGGATGGATCTGGATTCTGGACCTGATCATTAGCCTGTCTAAGCTCCATCAGCACCTCCGCAGAATCTGGAAACCTGGTTTGACCTATGCCTGTTCTCTGGGAACGCTTTTTGGATTCTATCTGATTCCTAAGTCTGCTTTGCTGGTTTTGACCTGCTCTGTACTCTGACCACGGTTCTGCAACTCAACACTCACACTCACAATTTATTATTATAATAAAATTGTTAAAAGCGAATCCTGGTTTGTGAGTCTTGCATCATTGGTCCATACTGTTCCTGATCTTGTGTCAACTTTTGCATCATACTCTATGTTTATAAGGCATATTTAGACAAGATGGTGTAATAATAACATCTGATATCCAGAGGTGGAAGTAACTAAGTAGAAGTACTTCCTTTACTGTACTTAAGTACAGTTTTTAGGTATCTGTACTTTACTTTAGTATTTATTTTTCTGGGAAGTTTTTACTTTTAGTCCCTACATTTTTGTATAAATATCTGTACTTTATACTCTTTATATTCTCAGAATAGATTCAGTACTTTTTTAAACTAGACAAATGTGACAGTGTGAAAAATAAGTTGTAAATCAGAAATTGTGACTTTTGACTTTTTAGGTCATTATAATAACTTTTTCCCCTCATAATTTTGACTTTTTATCTCAGGATTTATGTATTTTTAAAATCTAATAATTATATTTTTTTAATCTCCTATTTATGACTTGAATTTTTGATTAATGTCCTGTCCATACCCACTAACCTGAGTACCATGACCCACTAAAACACAACAATTTTTGGATATTTTTGAACATTTTCAGGTTTTTCCTGCTTAAATAAATATTACTTCATCCATAGGGGAAAAAATACAGCTTTACTTTTACTTTATTACAGTTGAGAAATTATACTTTTTTTCATTTTACTTCAGTAAAGGAGTTGAATCACTACTTCTACTTTTACCAGAGTATTTTTTCAAACACATAGCTGTACTTTTTCTTAAGTACAGAATGTCAGTACTTTGACACCTCTGCTAATATCTGGCATCACATTCTTTTCTCCCTACAAACGCTCATTAAAGCAGGCGGTTATAATTGGTATCATTACAAAAGGATGCATTTAGTTTAAGGTGTTGTCAGTGTGCACGCTGGGCCCATGGATCGGTCTCCTGAAGCAGCTAAATGGAACACAACTATCGTTAACATTATCAGTTCCACCTCTGCTCTGGCTGTTTGTGGACAGCGTGACGCTTCACTGATTAGCACTGTTGTTTCCCGCTTTACACCACAATATGTCTGCTGTGAAAACGGCCTCCTGGGAGCCTTCCTGAAAATGACAAGTCCCTGCTGCTTTCTGAAGTTACAGTGAAAGCGCCAGACAAGTAACGAGCGCTCAGTGGGTTTAGCACGCAGGCGTATGTAGAAGGTGAAACGCACGAACACAAAAGTCAGATATGGACCAACACGTGTATTTAGTGGGTTAAAGAGAAGACATTTATGATGTTTTTGTTTGTGTGTGGACAATAAAATGGATGAAAATGGACACGTCCATTTAATAATGACTTCAGTTAGAAAGAGAGAGAGAACGAGATAGATAGAGAGAGAGAGAGAGAGAGAGAGAGAGAGAGACAGAAGGGATAGACAGAGAGGGAGGGATGCAATGGCTTTTGTTTTCATTTTATCTCTCTCTCTCTCACAGACACACACACACACACACACACAGGATGTTTTCATTAAATCCTTTTTTTTATCATATAAATGTATTATTTGTTCTGTATAAGAATTTTCCTCAAAATGTAATAAGCTGAAGCCGCTGGTATAAAGCCGATCAATAAATAGTGTTCATTCAGGTCAGTATGGTCAAAATGCAGAACACATTACATCTAAGTCCTTGTGTCTGGAGGAGCAGGACATTTTATAAAGACCTGAATAAAGACTTTATTATATTATAATACAGTTTAAAACATTCTGCAGACAATAACACCAGTACTTTGATTATATTAGAAGTGAATGTCCTTTACCAGTAACAAAGCACAGTGCATTTTCCTCCTCTGACCAGATGGAGGAGGCTATGGTGCATGCTGGGTAAATATATAAATATAAATATATATATATGTACTGTACATTGGATGAAGAACTATGTCATTTCTTGGAGCCAGTGTTAGATGAAGACTGGAAAAGAGGAGATGGACACATATGATAGTAGAAGCTGGATAGTCGGTGGATAAAAACTGAAACATTCTAATCATTTGTTTCTAGGGAACCTTAAACAGTTTGACTCAGAGGTTAATAGAAAATGACACCATTTTAAGGCTGACTGAAGACTCTCCATCTGCTACCAAACTACACTGACCTGACTCACTCCATCCCATAAACGAGAACAACATGCATCCAAGCTCTATATGACAGGAGACATTTAGCACAGTGTGTGTGAATGGCTACATTTACATGATATTTTTTTAATTTTTAAATTTAGAATGATTTCTTCTGAATAAAATAATTAAATGATAATAAATGTTTTGCCTTCGTATTTACATGGACATGTTAATGCTGAATAAAGGTTTCCATGGAAATGGGTATATTCTGCTCTAGTTAATTTGGCTTTAACCTTTTGTTGGTCAGCTCAACCGTTTGGTAGAGGTAACTTTGAACCCTGATATCTAATGTAAATTAAAGTTCTTTGACACCAAACTTCTTGGGCAGTCTCCCCCTTTTGTAAGAAGCATGTGATGCACAACAACACCACTGGGTGGCACTGTTAATGATATATTCAGGTCATGCTAGTATACCACCAAGGAAGAAGATCATAACTTTGACAACACATCTGCTATGATCTTTTATTTTAGAGACAAAATTGCAGAAAAGTTATTTTTCTTCCATTTTATTAACTTTTAGATAGTCTATTTTCCATAAGTAATCCTCATCATGTTTCAGAAATACTTTAGTATTCATATAATTTGAAAACATGCTGAACCAAATGGTAGAGATGATAGTAGAGAGTCATGAAATGCTACCTGCTGCCACACAATTTCGGCCACTTCCTCCATTATTCACTCCAGAAAAAGACAAAAGGCGCACAATTGAAATCACAAACACAGACAGTCGCATTCACACAGGACTTGAATTACCACTGGACATCTGTTTTTCGCCCAAACATAGTCGGTAATTTGCGACGGAATTATTACTGAGCAAATCATGGACATGGCGCATTCCCATGGGACTAAGAACTCAGAGAGTCTCCGTAATTATTCTGAATGACCAGTGGTCCATAGGTAATACTTATTCCGTGCGAATAGGGCAAACTTAGTACATATCCTTTCACATTTGAGGAACGTTGGACGCAGGCATTTTCACACCACATGGGTAATGTAGTTCATTGAATGCTGGATGTCAATGGATTCAGTAGTATCTCCTCTTTCAAAGAACCACAAACATGGCGGCCTTACAGCTGAATTGATGAAGATATGGATAAATTAACTGCTCATATCGGGGATTAAAAATATTTTATATTTCATGTTTGTTCCCACAAACTTTAAAAATCCTGTTTGGACATCATTACACATTATATGTACTTTTATTAACATTAAGGTCTAAACTTTGCACAAAAGTTGAAAAAAATATCAATTGTCCAAATTAATTATATTTTTATTGATGAATAATGTTTTTTTTCAGCCCAGGGGCGCTTAAGAGGATACGAAGTGCACACAGAATTTAGTGGGATTACAGATGGAAGCGGCTAACATTGATATATGAGACCAGAGGCATATATTATTCACATGGCGAAAAAAAAGATAGGTTTTAGTTACTTTTGGGTCTTGGAGCATATTGGCTACCTCTGCAGAATTCAAAAATGACACCAGCTTTATATTTCTACCTAAATTTAAATGAGCCTGTATGTTAGAAATATATGAGGATTGCCATTTCTGGGGAATGAAGTTTGGATGTATGTGAAAGAGAATTCAAGTGGGGCTATGTTTCTAGAAGTCAATTTCCACTTGGGATTTTTTATTTTTTTTTACAGAGTTCACAAATAGTTCATTTCAACTTTGCTGTAATGTTCCTACTGCATGAGTAACCAAACCAAGGAGGAATAAAGTAGTTTTCATTCCATAATTGTAACCATCTACACTGCCTGTAATGTTCCCTGTTCAACAGGGCCGTTTCTACTTCAAGGGGGGACCTAAACAAAATGCTGTTTAGGGGCCCCTAGTTCATTAAACTACAATGAAGAAATTCCTAAACCCTTTACTTGGCCTATAGGATATATAATACTACTAATGATTTTAAATTTAGTTTCAATAATTGCATTCCTAAAGTGCTTTCAGTGCAAGTGCTTTACAGATACTGTGTTTTCATATATATATATATATATATATATATATATATATATACATATACAGTATATGTCGCACTGGAGTATGAGTTGCATTTTTGGATGGAAATGTATTATTTATTTTCATCTTGAAAGGCAAGTTAAAAATAAAAATAGAATAGAGAACAACAGACTGAATAGGTGTACGATATGCTAACGTAACACATTCAACTAACGATACATGATGCATGAATGAACATCCCTGGTATGTTAATGTAACATAACAGTTATTCAGATAACCATAGCATAAAGAACATGCTCAACAGCACCCTCTTGCAGTTGTCAGTGTGAAAATAACATGTGAAATTATATAATAATGTGTTAATAATTTTTATCGCGGATAAATTTAATCCCCGGCCAAACTATGAAAACAACTGTAACTTGGAGTTCGAAAAATATGGTAGTTAAAACAGATGTTTAGACAATTCACATACTGACTAAACAATTGAAAACACATAATTAACAATTTAAGTCAAAATAAAACACATTAAGTTTCATAAGTGCCACTAAAAAGTTGGTCTCTTTGCTTTAAACACCTCTGCATAACATGTCTGTCTATTGTCCTGGGGGAGTCTATTCCACAACACTGGTGCACAAAAAGAAATCACCAAGAAATCACCATCTGTCTTTTTCCTGACTTTAGGAACTGTCAGTCGACCAGTTCCCTGGGAGCCAAGTGCACGAGAAGGTGCATAGAAAGCAAAAGGTAGGACTATGTTTCCTAAATTCTAACTTTTTCACTGACTGTATGTGAGGCACATGTTCCGAAACTCAACTAAAGATGCTTTCATGCAAATAATCCAGCTCATTGAATCCACTGCATATTTTTTAATAGAATGAATATTGAATTAGAATGGGCTGAATCGTTCTCTATCATGATTTGGGTGTGAATTATGTCGGATCATATCATAAGGTGCTACTTGAATATATTTAATATATCAGATTGTAGATGGTGTATAGGTTGATTTCACATTATGTCACATTGCTATATATTCAACACGCAATTTTCAGATGGAGGGCAGGAAGTGAAGCTGAGTGAGTTTTCCTTTGGGAAAATTTCTGTTTTGTGTAGTTTACAGTTGCACCAATCATTCTGAGGGAAGGAAAAGCGCCTTTTTTTTTTTTTTTTTTACCAAAGATCGTCATTCCAAAAAAGATGAGAAATGGAAAAAGCTCACAGAAAAACACAGAAAAAAGTGGATTTTAAATCTGCATTTGCGGTCAGGAGGAGCAGAGTCTGCTAATGCTAATGCTAATGCCTGTGTCTGCAGCAACCACTTGGTCAGAGGTATGTTCGAAAGCAATTTTTATTGTGGATGTGCTATATATTATTAGGTTGTCATTAAATGTTCATTTACACTGTTATAATATGGTTTACCTAGAGACGTCAAGATTCATTGCAGGTTTGCATTAGTTGCTACTGCTAGCAGCTAGCAGTGACTAATGTAAATATGCAATAAATTTTGACATAACATCTTTACAAATAAAACACTCACCCTGTCGTTGACCAAACGATAATTATCACTGAGCCTTTTGGTATCAAGGTTGTGGACCCACCCGCTGACAAAAACGTTCTATGCCTCCAAACTTTTGTACCCTTTCATCTGCTGCTGGTGTAGTAGGATGTCTGTAGGACCAGGTAGTTCGTAATATCCATAGCCTCCACTGTTGGAAAATCTTTGAGTTCTGTCGAAAACTCATGAATATATACAGGGTGCATTTATCAAAAACCCAGAGGGGGCTGTTTTTTTTTTCCCCACAGAAAAAAGGTTGTGTTGGATTGACCATCATTTGCTTGTCCGAATGTTGCTGCGTCCGGTCTTCTCATCGTCGGGTTGTTTATGAATGCAGCTTAAAGTGGGTGGTAAACCCCATTTGAAGCTAAATACTGACACCAGACCAATAGTCAACAAATACCTGAAGGAAAAGTTGAAAAAACTTTGAACAGAGAGTTCAAGAGGACGTGAAACTGTTGAGAGGTAAACAGGTGGGGTCTGCAAAGCCCCCCTGAGGGATTCAACCCCAGCAGGTCTGGGTTAGGCCCTAGGAGGATCCCCTCGTGGGACCTCCCCCAGGGTGTGGCTTGTGCTCCATTTCCTCTGGTGCGCCACGACCAGCTCCAGGTTGGCCACAAAGGTTCTGGGGGCGAAGGTGGCTCGTAGCTCCAGACACAAGGCCTCGGGAGGGATGGGACCCCTTTCCCCCACTACACCAGCCGCATCGTGTAGCCAAGGCAGGGACCAGGCCATGTAGCTACAACATCCGCCAGGGGTCAGCTGCGATGTCAGCAAACCACCTGACCCATCTGGAAACACAGGAGTCTAATGCACACGCAAGTCAGACGGTCTCACAGAAGCACAACGGCGTAATGAAAGTGGTGGTTGACATGTACGTGGCTGAGGTGAAAAATCAGTGGACCCTAAAAGACCTGAATGGTGATGTTCAAAATCATATATATATATATATATATATATATATTAATCACAGGATTGCTTTGAATTAATTTTGATTAATCATGGTTTTCTTTTTACATATTCAAATTCCCCAGAAATTACACAAAAAAACACAAAAAATGCGGAGAACAAAAAATCATGTGAAAATCTACTAAATTTCACCAGAAAAAAAATTATGAACACAAATGGGGATGAAAAAAATCCCAAACATATTCAAAAATAGATAGATAGATAGATAGATAGATAGATAGATAGATAGATAGATAGATAGATAGATAGATAGATAGATAGATAGATAGATAGATAGATAGATAGATAGATAGATAGATAGATAGATAGATAGATAGATAGATAGATAGACAGACAGACAGATAGATAGACAGAAAGACAGACAGACAGACAGACAGACAGACAGACAAACAGATAGATAGATAGATAGATAGATAGATAGATAGATAGATAGATAGATAGATAGATAGATAGATAGATAGATAGATAGATAGATAGATAGATAGATAGATAGATAGATAGATAGATAGATAGATAGATAGATAGATAGATAGATAGATAGATAGATAGATAGACAGACCGACAGACTCCATGAGGCCATTACCATTCACAGACATGGCTCTAACCTTACTTCATGTTCTGCTTGCACATGCATCACATGACCCACCAGCACACATGAATAAACCACATCCGACAGGAGCTGTTGGGTGGAGGTGAGAGCTGGTGTTGGGCTGTGGAGGGGAAGGTCAGGCCCCCCTCCAGGCCCTCAGAGACAGAGCTGTTGGCAATGTCGGCACTGCTCTGCTACCCCGCCCCCACCCCCCTTACCCCATGGGACCCTGCAGGCAGAGGCTTTTGGCCCTGCCCCATCTCCCAGGACCGCTGACTCGTATCACACAGCCACAACAGTTAGTCTAACTGGGGTTTAAGTTCCAGTTCTAGTGGGGACAGAAAATGGAGAGCATTTTATGTTCTATCCTGCCCTCCCATTCATTAATCTGTCACTGGTGGAGACTGTCCCTGGATGTGTGTGCCCTTTTCCTTTTTATTAACCTCACCTAACATTGGCTGGGAGAGATTATTGTAATCACCATGTGTATGTGTGTGTGTGTGTGTGTGTGTGTGTGTGTGTGTGTGAGTGTGTGTGTGTGTGTGTGTGAGTGTGTGTGTAACCCTAAGCCATGCTATAACTCAATGAATACTTGAGCTATCACTATGAAATCACATGGGCATATACATATAGCTAATGTGCATTATTTTTATTTAATTTTATTTAACCAGGAAAACCTCATTGAGATTAAAAATCTCTTTTCCAAGAGTGTCTTGGCCTAGATGGCCAGCGATACAATAGTTACAGACATCCATTCATAAAACAAAACAAACCATCATTATAACAAGGCACACAGCGTTAAGTCAAACCTTTGCTAAAAAAACCCAAAAAAACAATAAAAAACCAAACCAAACAAAAACAAAACACACAAAAAAAAGTACATGCACATCAAATAAAACATCTGCAACCAGATACAACTTTGTATTGTGTGGACACACATAGACACTTTATGGGTGTTAAATGTAACACTTGCACATTAATATAATACATCCAGAATAGCAGTATACAATGGAAAAGAAAGATTATTAGATGTTTGGTCTGAATAGCAAAAGATGGAATGAAAGTAGAGGTCATTAATAAGCACGCACACACACACACACACACACACACAACGTCCATGACTGGAGTAGTTTATATGAGCAGCAGCATTGAGCCAAATGATGGGATCCTGTTTATGTGGAGGCTAGAGGCTGTTAAACCAGCACCAGACGTGTTGGTACATATTACTGTGTGGCATTTTCTCCGTTCGGGGCCGTGCTCTCCTCTTGTACTGTGAGCTATTATGGAAATGTGTGTCAAATCCAGCTGGAGAGGTCCCTGCACTACAAATGGCTGCATTATCTGAGGTTAACAGCTAATCAGATGATAGTTTTTTTATGTGCAGAAACTCACATGCACTCAAATAAGCATTCATGCAAATGTCATTCAGCTTTTGTGTGTTCACTCCAACGTGTCTGTGATCAGATTTACTGCAGGTTTTAACACCAAGATAGAAATGTGCTTCTATAAATATATAATATATACAATAAGAAATCGTAATCACACATATAATAACTTTTTGGTGAGATATAAACAACTTATATATAGACAATAGATGTGGAAAATCTAATTTCAAGAACTTTTACCTTGATAATTTTCACTTGTTCCATATGTGTGTGTGTGTGTGTGTGTGTGTGACAAACATCCCCATTTTTACACTTGAACATATATTGTATTATGTTGACAACTTGGATTCCGCTGTTTCTGACATAGTTAACATTGTAATCTTTTTGGCAAAATATCAAATTCACTGTTGCAAATGGTGTGACACCAGACCCTGTTTTAATCACTTCATAAATTATTTAAAATTTTATTTTTTGTCACTGAAACTTCAAAAATCTACGTCTGCTAAAAGGATTTATTCTTCTTTTGCAAAATGTCTGATGTTTTAAATGTATTTACATCTAAAATTGTTGATATGTTCAATATGATTCTAATTTGTCAGATTCCTTTTTATTTAATTGTGACCTACATACATGTTCAACTGTATCTTAGGCAATTGATTGTACCCTTTTCCTCTACTATTGATCATCGTTGATTTGCTGTAACTAATATTTATATTTTTATTGTGCCTTACAGTATCCCCCCCCGTGTAATCCTATATTTTATGTTCAACGTGCTTCTTCTTTATACCTCATCGAGGCTTGTGTAAATTGTTTAATTAAATAAAAAAAATTAAATAAAAAAAAAAAAAAAAAAAAAAAAAATATATATATATATATATATATATATATATATATATATATATATATATATATATATATATATATATATATATATATATATATATATATATATATATATGTGTGTGTGTATGTGTGTGTGTATGCACTGTAAACCTAAATCTTCAGAACAATTACATATATTAAGTTGTGGATACTCAAGTCTACTAACTCAAATCTATTAAGTTGCTGCAACATGTTCTTCTTTTTAAGTACTTTTGTTCAGGTTGTTCACATTTTATTGTTACGGGATAGTTTGTAAATGTCAATATTTTTTTTTTTACATTAAAGTTGAATTTGTCATCATTTACAGCCATAAAAAAATTATACGATTTTTAAGATCATTTAATAGATCATTATGCTCTTCATCCCACGGGCCACATTTCAACTGTTGGTGGACCATATTTGTCTCCTTATGTTTGTCTCCTTATGTTTGACACCAGTGCACTAGACCCTGACTGAACACAAAGGATATATGCCAATGTGTTAACATACAGCCTCGTTGTTTCATTACAACATTACCCAGTACCCTATTACCCCTGTTCATTTATAATAATAATAATAGATTAGATTTATATAGCGCTTTTCAAGGCACCCAAAGCACTTCACAGTAGTGTTCCATTATTCATTCACTCTCACATGCTCGCTCTGGTGGTGTTAAACTGCATATGTAGTCACAGTTGCTCTGGGGCAGACTGACAGAAGCGTGGCTGCCATTTCGCACCTACGGCCCCTCTGACCACCACCAAACATTCATACTCATTCATACACCAGTGTGAGTGACACTGGAGACAAGGAGGGTGAATTGTCTTGCCCAAGGACACAATAGACTGACTAGGACAGAGCGGGAATCGAACTGCCAACCCTTTGGTTAATGGACGACCTGCTCTACCAACTGAGCCATTTAATTCACGGATCATACAGAAACATTACAACAAATAAACCAAATATCTCTTCACACTTGGTAAGATTCAGATTTGTCTCCAGTGTAGTTTCCAAATACACAAATATAAAAATGTGTTTACTAGCTAAGGATGACTTCCTGCCTCCAGACACCTGTTGGTCGGTGGTTCATAACAGGTGCGAGGTGTTGGATGTAAAAGTGATTTGCTCTGTTTTCCCTTAAAACCCAGCGCAGTTTTTTTTTTATTTTTCTTCCCTCCTTCATAATCTACAGGCAGACACATTAAAAACATGATAAGGCTGAGAACGCTGCAGCATCCTGACAGAACGTACAGCTCATCATCTGAAAAACTGCTCTGTGATTTATGTAGATCTCATATTAAAGCCCCACTGCCAAGAAGACTCATGTATTATTCACAGCAATAGCCGGCTATGTGTTTTATATGTGTGTCTTTGTATTTATATATTCATGGGGACATTGATATGTTTACACAGTCACACCCTCTGACACTATGGGGACTACAATTCAGGTCCCCATGAGGGTTAAATATAAATAAATGTCCCTACTATTAAAATAGAAATGATGTAGCCCTATAAATATCTTAATTTTATTTTCTAGAAGTCCCCACAAAGCATGAGGGAAACAAATGCAAAGAAAAACATGTATTTTCCAAAGTTTGAAAATGTGTTTGCTTGAAAAAACAACAACTATGTTTTATGCATTTAAAAATAGTTATTTAGACATTTTTTTAAATTTATTTATTATTTTTTAAATTATCATTATTAGTTATTTATTTTTTATGTAATTATTATTATTATTATTATTATTATTATTATTATTATTATTATTATTATTATTATTATTATTATTATTATTATTATTATTATTATTAGTTAATTTAGTGTGTGTGTGTGTGTGTGTGGTGCCATTTCCAAGAAAAGAACAGGAAAATTAAAACATTTAATTGAAAAATATATAAAATAATTTAAAAAGATTTAAAAAATAAAGAATAATATAATAAAAGTAAATATAAACACAACTTTACCTTAAAAATACATTTAAAAAAAGAAAATATAATAAATGAATGAATGAATGAATGAATGAATAAATAAATCAACAAATAAATAAATAAAATTTAAAGACAAAAAAAATTATAAAAACATATTTAAAACTTTTATTTTGCACCTTTTTCCCTCATGCTTTATGGGGACTTCCAGAAACAGAAAGTCTTTAAATGGGACAACATTTGCATAAATTTGCATAGTTTGCACTGATTTATACTGTATTAGTGGGGACCTACATTTATATTTAACCTACATAGGAACCTGAATTTTGGTCCCCATGGTGTCAAAGGTCTGATAGAGGTTACACAAAACAGTGTAAACATACTGTATCAATGTCCCCATAAAGAGAGAATACAAGTGTGTGTATGTGTGTGTGTGTGTGTGTGTGTGTGCGCTGGTTGTCATACTGTGCAGCATCTGTATCCGACTCAGTAGATTACTAAGCAGAGAGAAAAGAGACATGATATGAAGAAGACAGGGACAGTAAGAAAATCTAATTTAAAGTACGGAGAGAGGGGGGGGGGGCAGAGAGAGAGAGAGAGAGAGAGAAGGTGCAGTCAGTGCAGAGTGTTTGATGAACTGTGGTAAAGTGTTAAGATTTGAATTATGGTAATAAATACAACTGTAAATACTGATGTGTGGATCGATCCTAAACTATTGATACCTCCGACACTGGATCTTTATATATATGTATATATAGCATAACATATCTGAATCAGTATCGCTGATTAATGGTTTCATATGTAAAGAGGAGGATTTTGAATTTAATTCTAAATTCAACTGGAAGCCAGTGAAGTGTTTGGAGCACAGAGGTGATGTGCTCTCTTCTACTTGATCCTGTCAATAGCTAATAACATTTTTAGCGATTATTATTATTGTTACTAATGTTATAAGAGGTCCATGTCTTGTAACAAGCATATGAAGCAAGCATCCATACAAATGCATTATTACCATGAAAATACATAAAATTTGCCATATAATTACCACTTTATTAGCAATATATTACTTCTAATAAGTGGTTATAAAGGTATTATTACCATGAAATTACATCAAAATTACCATAGAATTACCAATCCATAATGTAAAGTGTTACCATTGCATTTATAAATCACACACACACACACACACACACACACACACACACATCTAAAAGTGCGACAGATACAGATCCATCCATCTGTCTGTCCCTCCATCCATCATCTATGCATAGATCTATCCATTGATTCATCCATCCTTGATCGTTCTGTCATTCATTCTATCTATCCATCGATCAATCATTCTATTATCCATCCATCCAGTGTTACCATTGCATTTATAAACCACACACACACACACACACACACACACACACACACATATATCTAAAATCCTCTATATATCCTCAGTCCACATTTCTGTGTCAACAAGATCTGGTAGTTTAGTGTCGTGCATGTAGTTTAGTTGAAGCTGTTAATATAACGTTTCTGTCAGAGTGTCACAGAGTGAAGCGCCGATGACGATCCACTTAAAGCCAAGTTTGAGGAAGACTTCAAACGCTCTGATATTTCTGTTGCAACTAAGCAATTACTTTCCACATAAGGAGTCAGAACTAGTCACATATGAGATGCAGAGTTAATATTCAAGTCCAGGCACCACAGGAACATGATGGGAATGTTATTCACTCCAACATATATCAGCATCATAGTGGGTGTACACGACATTAGCACATGAACTAATGTACGCCACAGATGAAGATCCAGGATAGATGTGTGTGATTCAGTTTGTGTTTTAAACATCATCATGTCCCTCCTCATCCTCAGTATCATCCTTTTAGGGTTAGATGGTTTAGATTAGCTCTAAATGATGTCTGTCAAAATTAACGTGTATTAACGCAGATTAATCCATCATCACCATTAACTGATTAAAAATGTTAATGCAGTTCAAAGGAAGAGATTTGTTTCACGTTGTTTTATTTAAACTGTTTAATAAACATGCGAGAAATACAAGCATGTGTATGTGTGTGTTCATCCGTCTGTCTGTGACTCCATCCATTGATCATTCTATCATCCATCCATCCATCCATCCATCCATCCATCCATCCATCCATCCATCCATCCATCCATCCACCCACCCTTCCATCCATCCATCCATCCATCCATCCATCCATCCATCCATCCATCCATCCATCCACCCACCCACCCTTCCATCCATCCATCCATCCATCCATCCATCCATCCATCCATCCATCCATCCATCCATCCATCCATCCATCCATCCATCCATCCATTCATCCATCCATCCATCCATCCATCCATCCATCCATCCATCCATCCATCCATCCATCCACCCAACCACCCACCCAACCACCCACCCATCCATCCATCCATCCATCCATCCATCCATCCATCCATCCATCCATCCATCCATCCATCCAGCCACCCACCTACCCACCCATCCATCCATCCATTCATCCATCCACCCATCCATCCACCCACCCTTCCGTCCACCCACCCACCCTTCCATCCATCCATCCATCCATCCATCCATCCATCCATCCATCCATCCATCCATCCATCCATCCATCCATCCATCCATCCATCCATCCATCCATCCATCCATCCATCCACCCACCCTTCCATCCATCCAACCATCCATCCATCCACCAACCCACCCACCCATCCATCCATCCATCCATTCATCCATCCACCCATCCATCCACCCACCCTTCCATCCACCCACCCTTCCATCCACCCACCTACCCACCCACCCATCCATCCATCCATCCATCCATCCATCCATCCATCCACTCCTTTACTTATCCATTAATCCATCCATCCCAGAAAATATAAAACTGTATTTGCTTAGAAAATAACTGCAATTTTAAACATGTGGGTCAGTTCTGGCCCACAAGCCATATGTTGCATATCATGTAGTATCTATGCAGATACTGATACGCCTTGGAGGCATTCACAAAATACACACAAATCTTGCTGTACTTTCCGTTGGGCCACATCATCATATTATCCTCCCAGGTCTGCACTAAATTTGCGTGGGGGATAATAACTCCATCTCCAGACTTAAACCATGTTCCCAGGACATTATAACACATGAAAAGCTAGCAATCGAAGTCTGTTTACATTACAACTTACTTCCTGTGGAAATGAAATGCATTTCTGGACAGTAATGGCGCCGCCCAGGGTTTGTTTTGCATAAAACTTGTCTTTACTTTCAAAATACAGCTTGCAGGAACTGTTTTCCAAGATCTCCTACCCGACCTTTAACCAATCCATCATTGGCCAACTATAGAAAGTACAATGTAAAAAAAAAAGTCAACATAGCAGATCCTTCAAAATAAAATACTCGCCGTTGCATTGATTGCACTTTTAATTTCCTCATGTGAATCTGCCACAGATACTAAAACCATCTGAACCCTCCAGGCTGAACACAAATAAAAAGACGACTTACTATTGTGAAGTTCATGACTTTGAGGATCCAGATCGTTAGTGCCAAGTTGATCAGGATCAGAATCATCAACAACAGGACAAAGAAGTAAAGGCAGCGTTTCCTCCAGCCGTATATTCCCACTTTGTACACTTGGGGTTTCTCTGAACTCTGGACATTGTTCCTATGAGTGCACTGTTCTTGGGTCATCTGTGAAGAAACACAAAGAAAAGGAGAGAAAAGTGTGATTATTATAACTGTGGAAAGTTCTATAGTGTTCACACACAAAGACCAACACATTCAGGTTTATTTATTTATTTATTATGACCTTTGTTTAACCAGGAAATATCCCATTGAATTTTAGAACTTTTTTTTTTCTTAATATTTTTTATTTAAGTATTTGTATTTAAAAATAGTTAGATAAAAAAATCTAATACACACACACACACACACACACGCACACATATATATATATATATATTTATATCACAAGGGAGTTCTGGCGAAGATAGGAAGCAGCAGCAATGCACAGTGAGAGGAATACACAGTTAAATACATACAACACACACATTCGACAATAAACAGTTGATTAAAAAACAACCCCCCCTCAAAAAAATTCCAACCATATTTTTACTTTTTTTTTTTTTTTTTTTTTTAAGGAAACATTTATTGAACTAAAAATAATATTCAACTACTGCTTAAAACAGCCAAAATTAATATAAATACATATATATATATATATATATATATATATATATATATATATATGTATGTATAAAGAATATACAGCTTTGCAGCACCGAAGAAATAAACGTTCCTGGTGGCAAACATGCTCTATGCATAGTTCTATGGTATACTAAGCTATGGAAGTGTTGACCTTATATGTGATGTAAGGGAAGGTAAAGTACTTTATTTGTCATTATACATTGTACAATGAAATTTGTCGTCTGTATTCAACCCCATTTCACCAAAATTAATATAAAGATAGCTTTGGATTGAAATACAAGCTTCTAGAACTTTTAGGTTTACTATATAAACAAAAAAAAAAAAAAAAAAAAAAAAATAAATATATATATATATATATATATATATATATATATATATTAATAAACACGGGTTTAACTAAATACAATCACTTTAAAAAAATCTAAAAAAAAAACCATAAAAAAATGTATTACAATATATTCTATTACTGCTGTTCAGTAACTTCAGGAGATAATTAATTATACACGCGTCCATTTAGCCGCCTGCTAGCGTGACTGCAGAGATGTGTGCTGCCGCTGCGTTCACTTCTGAGTTGCATTTGATGTATAACTTGATACTTTGTGTCTGTTTTCTCTCACATTGATGTGGGTTTCCTCTCTGGTGAAATATATTAATGTGTAGGTGCAGTGTTACTGTCTGTAAGACATGAACGATCGTGTAGCTCATGAGTATAAATCTGACAGAATCAGATACAGCCAAGACTGACTGACCTGAGACCAGTCAGGTGAAAAGCAGCCAATTCCAGGAAATCGATCAGTCCAATACGTTTCGGGAAAAGCTGATGGGAGTGATCACCTCTGATATCACAAAGCTGGATGAGCAATTAAAGCTGGTAGCAGGGGTTAGAACAGGAACAAGCCACCAGCATATGAACGCAGACTGGAAAACTGACAGGAAGTGAAGAGATTTAATGTGTGTTAACCCTTTAAAGGACACTGGCTACGTTTACATGATGTTTGTTTTTTTTTAAACTCAGGATTATTTATTAAACCCACTGAGGAGGTATTAAATTCAAGTCTGTCTGTCTGTCTGTCTGTCTGTCTGTCTGTCTGCCTGTCTGTCTGTGTGTCTGCCTGCCTGTCTGTCAGCAGGATTACGTAATGGTAAATGGTCTGCACTTTGTCATATCCTTACTCACTGTCTCTTTTTCCCTTCTGCCTCCTGTCACCTTTCACCTTAATTATTTCACCTGGTCCTCACACACCTGGTCCTCATCACTTCTCCCCATTTTAAGTTCTTTCTTTTCCTGTCTACTTTGTCAGTTCACCCCCATACTCTTACCTCAACGGAACTCCAGCCTTGAGTTTTTCTGAACCAACAGGATTTAGCCCTGGTTATTAGTCTTGTCCATTTTTCTGAGTGACTTTGTAGCAGCGTTGCTTTTAACTTTTGCCTTTTTTGCAGGAGCTCAGTATAAAGAGCCTATTTGTGGAGCTGAAGTCTGTAGTTTGAGTCCTTCTTACATGACTTTAACACACTTATATAGTTCTTTTCCACCTTCATGCTGCTCAAAGCGCTTTACATTAGCTTCTCATTCACTCATTCACACACACTCATACACCAGTAGGTTTCTAAGGTCTAAGGTCAGTCCTACTGGGGGCCTAAGTCAGGGTTCAGTGTCTTGCCCAAGGACACTTCAACATATGGACGCGAACCGCCAACCTCTCAGTCAGTGGGCGACCCACTCTACCAACTGAGCCACAGCCGCGCCGCTGAACGGATTTTGATAAAATGTTCAGTGTTTTATGTGTTGGGAGTGTCACACGGAACAAATGATTACACATTGGTTGTGATCCAGAAGAGATCCTGGATTCTGGATCACTCTGAAATGTATTCACTATTTATCGCAATGTATAATTGTACTTGTTTTGTTTCGAGTTGTTTTCATTGAAACTGTTGTAGATGTTTAATAAACATGTTCATGCCATATATATTCATATTTTAGCATATGTTTTGGTTATTTTATCAGATGTTTTGGTGTTTTTGTTCTTTATATAAGATTCATTTTTTAATATGTTTTTTGTCACTTTTTTGTTAGCTTATTTTTAAAGTGCACTTTAGCATATTATGTATAATTTTTTGCCCGCTTTCTTTTTTTTTCTTAGTGTATTTTTGTGTCATTTAAGTACAAAAAACACCCAAGAAAGAACAGTTGACCAACATAAAATACATTTGATTTAGATTATAAATAAATATTTAACCATGCCTTTTTGAAATTAACCCAAACAACAATGTAATTTATTCCTTTAACAGCCAAAATAAAATAAAAATAAAATAATAAAATGTTTCAAAAAATACCTTTAGTTCCATCATGAAAATTATCCTTTTTAAACTTTCAACACAAATTTCTGAACTGGTATAAATTTCAGGTATTTATTAAAGCTGCTGGAATATCTTCAAATGTTTAAACTGTTTGCATAGTTGATCTAAGACACGTTGCTCTGTGTGTCCTTGTGGATATGATTAATGGAAAAGAAAAGAAGTAAAAGAAGTGAAAAGGTTTTATACAAGTAAATGTTGCATAACAACTGTCTTTCTCATTTTATGTCTTTAAAATAATGACCAAGGCCTTTATTCAGCTGCACAAGTATTTTACTTTAAAGACACTTCTATTACAGACATAAATGTATTTTATTTCCCATTTTCTACTTAGGCACTTTTTCTTTCTAATTGGTACTTTTCAAATGTTTCTATTTTTGCACATTCACAGTCAGATGATGCTCATGAATTGCTGTAATAACAAGAATTTTTTACCAACTCAATCGCTTTGACCTTTTCCAATATTGATAATTTCATTATATGTATATATGCATCAGTGTGTGTAATATTATGATAATATATCCAGTATTGATTAAGTTATAGTGTGATATGTCTATGCTTGATACACACAAACAGTGTGACACAAGTTCATTTTGCGACATGTCACCTTTGACCTCCAGAGATCTCAAAAACTATTGGTTATAGGTAATAACACCAATTATGAGAATTGCAGAAATCTTCATTCCACATCATTTGGTACCAATCTGAAGGTTCTGTGACCCTCTGTTCTTGAGTTATGACCAATCATGTAATTTTGACCTATTAGTTACTTGTGACCTTGACCTTTGACCTTTACTCAAATGGATTATTGCATCTGATGTGCATTGGCTATATGTATATGCCCATGTAATGTCATGGTGATATCTCAAGTATTCATTGAGTTATAGCATGATATGTCTCTGCGGACACACATAGTGATGACAATAATATGTTAAAAATATCTCATCACACTTAAGGTAAGATAGAATCACCTAAAGATATAAGAAGTGATTTATAGACAATAGATGTGGAAATTTTTACTTCAAGAAATCAGACTAAGATAATTTCCACTTACATTTACATTACTTTCATTTACATTAACATTCGAGTAACATTTCTAATTTTTCCAGTGTAGTTTTAGAATTGAAAGTGTATACTATCTGAAACACAAATGCTTTATGCTCAGTGTACAGTCTGTCTTTTTCTTTCTCTTTGTCTGACTCTTCTGTATTCATTCATTATTGGCAGATTTGTGTCGAGGCTCCACAGCTTGAACACAGTCGATGGTTGTAAGATAAGAAACGCCGCACGCTGCATCATTTGCAGAAATAACACGACGTAAACATTCCTCTCACATTGTTGGTCTGTTGAACCGCTGATCGGCCATTTACTTCTGGCACAATGAAAGACAGTTCAGTTCGCAGCCGCACTGATTGATGGTCCTATAAGTGTTCTATAACTCCATTACCACCCCCACCCCCCACTGATGCGCTGATAGTGTCGATTAATGATGATTCTAATTGTCTGCTTGTGAAGACCAGATAAAACTGTTCACTTCAAGCACCATCACAATCACCCAATAATAACTATGTGGAAAAATGCTGTTTACTGCACTGGGGAAAAAGTATATATATATATATATATATATATATATATATATATATATATATATATATATATATATATATATATATATATATTGTCTCCTCACCCACTCCCGCCATCATATCACTCCTGTCTTCCAACACCTTCACTGTTTCTGCGTCAAACATAGAATCACATTTGAGATCCTCCTCCTCACCCATAAAGCCCTCCATCATCGGGCAGCCCCCCCACCTCACTGACACCTCATGTCCCCTCCCCAAGCCTCGGATCTCCTCTGGAACTCACTCCCCCCAACCATCCGTCACCGTTCCGGCCTCAACACTTTTAAATCCCTTCTAAAAACTCATTTATTCAAGATTGCTTTTAATGTTTGATTACTTTTATTCTGTCTGCTTTCATTTGTGATTACTCTGTTTTCTATTGTTTGTTTTTATTGTTGTTGGACTCTTATTGTTCTGTTTCTACTGCATGTAAAGTGTCTTGAGTGCCATGAAAAGTGGTATACAAATACAATTTATTATTATTATTATTATTATTATTATTATTATTATTATTATTATTATTATTATTATTATTATTATTATTATTATTATTATTATTATTTAATCACAGTTAAAATCAGACAGAATCACCTAAACAGGAACTTTTAAGTCAGATATAAGAACAATAGATCTGGAAAATTTTACTTCAAGAAATTTGACCAAGATCTTTTTTTTTTTATAATAATAATAATAATAATAATAATAATAATAATAATAATAATAATAATAATAATAATAATAATAATAATAATTATTATTATTATTATTATTATTATTATTATTATTATTATTGTTGTTATTGTCTATAAATTAGTTCTTATAGCTGACTGAAAACGTCCCCTTTATGTGATTCTGTCTGATTATAAGTGTGATGAGATATTTAAACTAGAAATAAGAAAAATACCCTTCGTCAGATTTGGATTTAATTTTTTTCCCCCGTGCGTCCACCCCACTTGTGAGCGTATGCCTCAGACCGCCACAGCCAATAGTTTTTGACAAGCGCACACTTTAGTCACTAACTGAAACAAATGGCAGCAGACAGGTCCTGGTGAAAATGTGCTGAAAGCTACAGATGAAAACTACAAAGCACCCATCAGCAAAAACAAGGAAATCTCATTGTGTACGCTCGTATTGTTATTTCTGTTTGATGGGAAATGCAGAGAAATGAAGAAGCATGTCTGAAATATGACTGAGACATATCTGATGATTGTTTGAGGCATATCTGAGGCATGACTGAGGCATATCTGATACGTGTCTGAGGTATATTGGAGGCATATCTGATGATTGTTTGAGGTATATCTGAGGCATATCTGAGGCATATCTGATGCATGTCTGAGGCATATCTGATGCCGGTCTGAGGTATATCTGATGCATGTCAGAGGCATATCTGAGGCATGACTGAAGCATATCTGATGTATATCAGAGGCATATCTGATGATTGTTTGAGGTATATCTGAGGCATGACTGAGGTATGTCTGTGGCATGACTGAGGCATATCTGATGCATGTCTGAGGTATATCGGAGGCATATCTGATGATTGTTTGAGGTATATCTGAGGCATATCGGAGGCATGACTGAAGTATGTCTGAGGCATATCTGATGCATGTCAGAGGTATATCTGATGCATGTCTGAGGCATATCTGATGCATATTTGAGACATGATTGAGGCATATCTGAGGCATGACTGAGGTATATCTGAGGCATATCTGAGGCATATCTGAGGCATATCTGAGGCATATCTGAGGCATGACTGAGGCATATCTGAGGCATGACTGAGGCATATCTGAGGCATGACTGAGGTGTGTCTGAGGCATGACTGCGCTGATGGAAAAGAGCCCAGTCACTGCTGTATGGGGAAACAAAGGAGAAACCTCCTAATCATTTGCTTTTGACTGTCCATTCCCTTCATATATGTTATTCATATATTTATATACACAGTCCTGGAAAGAAAAAAAAAACCTTTGAAGTTTTCAGAAACATTGTACATAATTGTCAGTTTCCATGACATTTTCAGGAAAGTTGTGCCAGCTACATATAATTTTTGCACTGGTTAATTTTGTACTGTTACGCTACTAATTTATTATTGTACTGTCTTTTATTAATTATTTCCACTTATTTTGTTTATAGCCAATACCTCTGTATTTAATTCTTGTAGATATAATTAACATTTCATGTCCTTGTCTGATACAACACAAACTCAACTGTAAATTCCTGTACTGATGCAATGACGACATGTCCCAACTTGGGATGAGTAATCTATCTATCTATCTATCTATCTATCTATCTATCTATCTATCTATCTATCTATCTATCTATCTATCTATCTATCTATCTATCTATCTATCTATCTATCTATCTATCTATCTATCTATCTATCTATCTATCTGTCTGTCTGTCTGTCTGTCTGTCTGGTCAATGTAGGTCAAAGGTCAAGGTCAGTAAAAATGTGATTTTTTACTATAAGACAGACAGGAATACATGCAAAATATTTGAAAGGGGGTGGAGTTTGGTTTAACTGTTTGTCTGTGTGTGCGTCCACATTTCCTCTGTTTGCTCTCTAGTGTCGCCACTTCTTGAGGGATCATTCTGAAATTTGGCATGTAAAAGGAGACAAATCTCACTACATTCAGTCTGATGCTATATTGAATTTTTCCATCACAGTCACAGCATAGATTTGCCGTTTTCCACATGTCGTCTACATCTGGGAAACTGATAATGACATATTGGTGATTTAACACGTAATGTGTAATAATTATGCATTTGTGATTGGACAAGATTGTATATTTTATTTAATTCTCAAAGTTACCATGCTCCATGCACACGAATTGGAGATTCGCTGAAGTTATGTTGTTTTAACGGTTTGTTTGCGAGTGTGTGCGTGTATATTTCCTCTGTTCTCACTCTAGTGTTGCCAATTCTTGATGGATCGTTCTAACATTTGGGATGTAGAAGGAGACAGAGAGAAGAATGAAACAGACCGGATTTCAGTCAAATCGACTTCTGGTCTGACGCCATATTGAATTTTCACATCAAGGTCACAGCAGAGATTTGCTGTTTTCAACATGTATTGGTGATTTAACATAATGACTGATAATGATGGATTGCGATTTGACAAGATCACAGATTGCATATAATTCGCAAAGTTACTAATGCTCTGTGTGGATTTCTAATTTGTTTGTTTTGTTGTACTTGTATGTGTTCTGTTTATCCTGTTTGTGTACTGCTTCTTTACCAGCCCATTACTTAAAATGAGAATCAATTCTTAATTAACTTAACTAGTTGGTTAAATAATAAATACATAAATGCGATTGTGCTGCTCCTACAGTTTAACAACAGTTGAACACAGATCCATTCAAACACAGACAGACTAATTATCGGCTCCAGCCCAAAGCAACACACACTGTTTGTTCAGATCTTTGGTCAAAATTAAATAAATAAATAAATAAATAATCCTCGTGTCCACAGAGCCAGGATTAAATATCATCCAGATCTGGGAACAGACTTCATGGTCCTGTTTCTGTAAAAACCTGCCAAAACAAAAGCCTCAGATATAAGAGCAAACAAAACCTCTGCATGTGCGGTGTCCGAAATTCACGTTAGATTTCGGTCTGGTTATGACCGTTAGTATTTGCACCGGTTCCATTCAACTTGATGTTGCGCCACAAATTACTCTCTGTATGGGAAACGCTGACAGTTAACAACAAACAAACCAAAAATGAATGAAAAGCATCGAAAAGTGAAGTGATAAAGCTGAACGGTGGATGAGCCAGATAGTAATGTATCCTACAGTCATTAGGATTGAAGGTGAATCAGATGTTCCGCCTGTTAATTCAGTAAATTATGGACCTAACTTAACTGTGCGAATGCGCTATAATAATAACCTTGGTCAGAACTGAACTTGCTGTGGCCGTAACGATGACAAAAATGTTGTGAATTCCTCAGGGGGACTGAAGTTGTTAGCGGCGTGTAGCACAGTTGAGATGTTGTCATAGAGACCACGTACCAAAATGAGTTGCAGCTGTAGCCAAATCGGGACGGGACCAGCAAAGCTCAGAGCATCAAAGTTAGAAAGATAAATTAAATTATTTAATATCTTTGTTGTTGTATTTCGTAATGGCGTGAAACTTTGCACTGCAATCCAACATAGTACTCGAAAATCACCCTGCAAATTTTGAATCATTTGGTGGAGTTTTGCAGGTGTTAGGCATTCCACAGACAAACAGGACACACTACAGACTGAATTATAGTTAGATAATGTCATCTTGATGCAGGGACCAGGAATGTACGGCTAGTAAAGGGTTAATATAGATGTTTTTTTTTGTTTCTTTTTTCCATATATGATGCGACAGGCTGTGATAACTGACCCTGAAACTGATCTGAAAATTCCAAACTTCAAATAAAACAGGTGAAGTCAGTTAAATTTGATCAGCCGTCAGCAGCCACAATACATATGTCAAGAAACATTAAAGTTTGGACGACGGACATAGCCTAGGATCTGTCTCCCCGTAGCAAATGGTATTTGCTACGGGGAGACAGACTAGACAGCCTCGGATCTGAAAATCCAAAATAGACCGGACCAATCAAATCGCGAGGGGCGGGATTGGAGCCCGCCCTGCCTCATGACGACACAAATACGACACGTAATGTTGTAGTCGCAGAGACGTAGCAGCTAGCACACATTGCCGTAACACCAGTTGCTAGCTGCTAGACAACATGGCTCATCACCAGGAACAACCATTCGAGCTGGCTTTGGCAGCAACGCTAGGTGATTTAAAATTACAGTTTTCCCTGCGAGAGGAGCAGAAAACGGCACTTAAGCTGTTTTTGGAAAAAAGGGACGTTGTCGGAGTTTTGCCCGCCGGGTATGGCAAAAGTTTGATTTATCAGCTGGCTCCACTAGTGGGACGACGCATGGGTCTGCACAACCCGCTGGTGATCGTTGTGTCACCCCTTTTAGCCCTCATGGATGACCAGTTGCAAGAGGCAGAAAAACTGGGAATACGAGCAGCACAACTCGGCAAAGGCGACCCGGAGGAGATCCGAAGCGGCCGGTGCCAAATAGTGTACGGGAGTCCTAGCTAAGCTGCTGCACTCGTTTTCAGACTACATTCTGGTGTGTTCTTCCGGTGACGCTGTCTACGAAATCCATGTTCATCGCTCTGATTGGTTGGCTCTGACTGGTTACCCATCCAATGGCGTGGCGTTGTGTAAAGAAAACTTGACAGACAGCGGTTATCCCGCCCACAAATTCGCCTAGACTTTCTAGACTCTCCCCCGTAGCAAATACCATTTGCGGCCACTGGGGAGAGTCTAGATCCTAGGCTACGATGGACAGTCATGTCTAGAAACTAAAAAAAAAAGAAATAAAAACTCAGTAGGTGGATTTACATGGGAGTTTTTATTCCAGTTTAATTCTGAATAAAGGTTAATTCCGCTTTAAGATGACTATGTAAACACCTAAGGCGAGTTGAAAATATTAGTTCTGAATTAAGCTTACTTCTGAATAAAGTCACTGGTTTATTCTCATGTTAATTCTGAATAAGATAATTCCTGTCCCTTGTAAACAGTTAATTCTGCTCAAACATATTCCTATCATTCTGTGCATGCTGCTGGTCTTGTCACAATTACATAAGCCGACATGCACATATTCCCCACACACAATTTTGACTTTTTATCTCACAATTTTGACTTTTTCTCTCTATTTTTTTCTCATAATTAGGCCTTTTTTTAACCCCATGTTAAAACCAACATCACACATTTAACGTTTTGCACAGACATCCAATAGAAAAGCCACTGTTGTCTACTTCATAAATTGTTGAAAACCATGAGCCCACTCTTTGGCGTCAATAATTCCAGCTTTGCATCAAACTACTTGACAAACAAGTAGGAAACACTAATCGAAAATCAAAACTGGAAGGAAGTGAAATGAGAGTTGACTTTTCTAAGTGTGCTCACTGCTTGATTGGTTTTTTATTTCCACACAGATATTACATTGTGGAGCTACTACCCTCACAAAGTGTATCACAAATCAAATAAATTAACTGCAGTAATGAAATATAACTCCTTTCTCCTCTGTGCTTTCTACAGACTCTCCATCCAAGCACTAAGAGTACTGATAGTTTTCCAATAAGCTCTTAAGTCTACAGGCTGATGCAGAAAAGAAAGCAGGCCTTGGTTACAGGCAAAGTAATGGCCTCTCATAAGAGTGGAGATATGTGTTAACCCTTTATTATTCTGAGGGGAGTTGGCTTAAAACACCTGAAAAAGACATGAAAACTCCAGCTGTTCTTCAACTGTTTGGAGTACAGGTAAAAGAATGGGCTCTTTGTAAAGGTGACACCCTGGAGTTTGGACTAAAACACTCACCTTTACTGTTTATTTAACAACAACAACAGTAATAACTACAAAAGTACTCTGAGAATGCAGACCTCTGCCAAGGTACTTCAAGGTCAAGGTCAAGGTTCTTTATTCGTCACATGCACCGGAAATACAAAGTAAAACCATGCAGTGAAATTAAAAGGGGAAACACTGTGCACGACTGCTAAGACAACACAATACAATACAACACAATACAATACAACACAACACAATACAATACAGCGCAATAATAAAGGTGCAATGAGTGCAATACTGAGTACTTAAAAGATGTAAAAATGTATTAATATAAATATGTATCTTAAATGAATGAATAAGATAAGTAGATGTATAAATAGATAAAAACAAACTAGCTGTTTAAAAGCCGGGCCGCCATTGGGAAGAAGCTACTCCTCAGTCTCTCTGTTTTGGCCTTGAGGCTGCGGAGGCGCCTGCCCGACCTCAGCATCGTAAAGAGACCAGCATTGGGGTGGGAAGCGTCCTGCATAATCCTCAGAGCTCTCCACCTCACCCTCTTGGTGTGGATGTCTTGCAGGGAGGGGAGGGAGGCTCTGATGATGCGCTCGGCTGAGCGCACGACCCTCTGTAGGGCGAGTTGGTCTCGGACGGTGCAATTTCCAAACCAGGCAGTGATGCATCCTGTCAGGACACTCTCGACGGCTGAGGAGTAGAAGGTCTTCAGGATGGAGGGGGAGACCTTGAACATCCTCAGCCGCCGGAGGAAGTGCAGCCGCTGCCTGGCCTTCTTGAGTGTGGCCTCTGCGTGCAGGGACCAGGTGAGGTCCTCGGTGAGGTGGACCCCGAGGTACTTGAAGTTGGAGACCCTCTCCACAGGTTCCCCCCCGATGGTGAGTGGGGTGTACCCGCTGCTCTTGTTCCTCCTGAAGTCCACCACCATCTCCTTAGTCTTGCTGACATTCAGGGTCAGGCTGTTGTTCTGACACCACAGTGACAGGTCTGCCACCTGTGTCAGGTAGGCCTGCTCGTTGTTCTCAGAGATCAGTCCTATCACTGTGGTGTCGTCAGCAAACCTGATGATGGTATTTGAACTGCTGGAGGCTACACAGTCGTGTGTGTAGATGTTGTAGAGCAGCGGGCTCAAGACGCACCCCTGGGGGGCACCTGTGTTGAGGGTCAGTGGTCCCGAGGTGACTCCTCCTCCCACTCTCACGACCTGGGGGCGGCCAGTCAGGAAGCTGAGTACCCAGCTGCACATCTGGGGGGTGATCCCTAGAGACCTCATCTTGGTAGCCAGGTGGAGGGGGACTGTGGTGTTGAAAGCTGAACTAAAATCACTGAACAGCATCCTCACGTAGTTCCCCCTCCCCCCGTCCAGGTGGGAAAGGCTGGTGTGCGGTAGGTTGCAGATGGTGTCGTCTCGGCTCCTGTTTGCTCTGTACGCGAACTGGTGAGGGTCGAACGAGCTGGGCAGGGAGGAGCAGATGTAGTCCTTCACCAGCCTCTCAAAACACTTCATCAGGACAGACGTCAGGGCCACTGGACGGTAGTCGTTCAGGCATGATGGACTGTTGTTGTTAGGCACCGGCACGATGATGGAACGCTTGAAGCAGGATGGAACGACGGCCTGGGCCAGGGATGTGTTGAAGATCTTTGTATACACTGGGGCTAGTTGGCTGGCACAAGAACTGATGACCCTCCCAGAAATCTGGTCAGGTCCTGCAGCCTTCCTCCCATTGACTCCCTTGAACACCCTCCTCACATCACTCTCACTGATAGTGAAAGGGGGCTCTCCATTTTGGACCTCCATCACGGCTGGTTCAGAAGTGTCGAAACGGGCAAAAAAAACAAAAGGTAGACCCCCCACCCCCACCCGGATCACCACCAAACTGTAATAATTTGTTCCTTGTGACCAGAGATGTATAGTAACGAAGTACAACTACTTAAGTACTGTACTTAAGTAGTGAAATGCAGTATCTGTACTTTTTTGGAGTATAATTTTTTTCGCCTACTTCCACTTCTACTGCACTACATTTAAAAAAAAAAAATTAATACTTTTACTCCGATACATTTTTTATGTTTATTTCGTTACTCATTACTCTTATTAAAAACCATACCAAACCCATTGCATATCAATGCCAGAGCGATAGATGGCTCTGTCACCTGGTTTGATGATGGTGTCTCATCATTGGACGAGTCAGCGATCAAACACTACATAATAAGACTGCACGCTCTAATCGGCCTTTTGGTAATGTTACATGCGTAGCTGCTACACCGTGTTTACACAAGAAGTATTTGGTTTGTCACTTGGCCATATTCTTGGAATACTCTGGCCTTTGAAAGTTTTAGTTTTTTCATGAACACTTGTAAGTGAACTGGTATGTCCTTGTACTACTGCTGCCTCAGATGAAGTTGTACCTTTCATATTAAATGTGTTAAAACTTGTGACTGCTTTCATTTAGCATAGGCCTACACAGTACTTTTACATTTTACTTTTACTTTCGGTACTTAAGTAGTATTGTTTTCATTACTTCTACTTGCAATACTTAAGTACAATTTTCTTTGGATACTTTAGTACTTGTATGATGCTTGAAGAACACTTCAACTTTTACTTAAGTCAGTTTTTTGATGCAGTACTTGTACTTCTACTCCATTCCTCTAGTCCAGTACTTTATACATCTCTGCTTGTGACACTCCCAACACATCCTGAAAATGTAATCAAAATTCATCCATAACTTTTTGAGTTATCTTGACCCCATCCAGGAGTTTGGACTAAAACACTCTCCTTTATTGTTTATTTAAAAACAACAACAGTAATAAATAGAAAAGCACTCTGAGAGCGCAGACATCCGCCAAGGTAGACCAACCCCCCTCCGACCCCGGATCCCCACCAAAATCGAATCATTTCCAGAAATCACAATTACCAAACTACCCCGTACATTTCATCAAGATCCGTCCATAACGTTTTGAGTTACCTTGCTAACTAACAGACAGACAGACAAACAAACTCTGGCAAAAACATAACCTCCATGGCAGAGGTAATAACAACTAGAAAAGCACTCTGAGAGCATAGACCTTCCCCCTCTGAATGAAGAGAGGTGCGACAGCAAGAAGGTTATGTTTTTGCCAGTTTGTTTGTCTGTCTGTTGTTAGCAAGATAACTCAAAAAGTTATGGAGGGATCTTAATGAAAAACATAGACAAACAAACTGGCAAAAACATAACCTCCTTGGTGGAGGTAAATATAACAATATAACACATCCTCATATACACCAATACAAGAATGCCCATTTAAAAATCATCAGACTGCATCAGCATCAGGACTCCTAATAAAAGTACTTCAAACTTTCCTTTTTAGGAAAGCTTTTACAGTTTGATTTTAATCTGTTGATTACCTCCACGAAAGAGGTTATGTTTTACCTTGCATTTGATTGTCTGTTTGTTTGTTTGTCAGCAAGGTAACTCAAAAATTTATGGATGGATTATGATGAAATTTTCAGAGATGATTGATAATGCATCAAGGGAGAAACCATTACATTTTGAGCAATAAAGGTAAAAGGTCAATGTCACAGTGAAGGTCAAAATCTTAAACACATAAGTGGTGATATCTCAGAATCCAGACAAGACATGTTTATTTTTTATTCACTTTGTCATACTTTCGGACATCAGATGACATAACACCGATAGGCTCCATGATGTCATGTGACATCAAGTGAATGGTATGTTTGCAAAATGTATGACCTTTATCTTAAAGCAGGGTTATTGACATATTTTGTTAAATCTGACAATATCTTGTGCTTCATATTAAAAATTAGATCTAACATGTGAAATTTGGTCATTGTGTGACGTCGCATAACGTCAAAGTGACGTCATACGTCGTCGAATATTGAAATGGCCATATCTGAAAAACAGGTCAGAGGATTTCTTTGAATTTTTTAAAAACCTCTCATGGATTGCTAATGACAATAAAATAAATCATTAGCGAACACCGACCACTAGTTTACCAATGAGTTATGAGCATCCAGATCTAAACCTTGTCAGACTTGTGCTGCTTTGCAGAGGTCTGCGCTCTCGGAGTGATCTAGTTTTAAAGTGCAACATGAAGATTAGACACTCCAATGAAGCATAGTGTATGTAAATGATAAAAAAAATATCAGGATTTCAACAAAGAATAGACACAGGAATTATGGGGAAAGGAGGGAGATAGAGCTTTGGTGCCTGAATAATCAGTGGTGAATTGGCCAAAATATCTGGTGAATGTAGGAGTAGCATAGTGGCTAATGCTATAAGTTTACATCAGGCACGTTTACCTTCTTAGCCTAATAAATGTACTGTCATGGTTAACACCTTCGGGATTTTTTTTTCAGTAACTACCTATGTAGTTATTAAAATGATGTGATTAATGTGGGAGGTAGTGTTATCAGAATAAAGTGATTAACACATAGGTGTTATCAAAATGTTGTCATCTACATCCCAGGTGGAGAACATAAGGCTGGTAAGGGGTTAAAAAGAAAAGAAAAAAAGTGAACTTGAAGGGCCAAGCAGGGAGAAAATAAGTGGTAAATTGGAAAGCAAATCAAATCATCGGCCTTTGAGTCTATTTTTCCTCATCTGCTGCTGTCCAAACCCCCTCCTGTTCAGCCAACCAGTCCATCAGAGAGCCCCGAGAAAATCCACCCATCCAAAAAGCAACCCCGCCTCTGATTACAGACAGAAATTAGTTTTTACTAAATGTTATTGGTTATTCCTGTTGCCAAATGGCCAGGCCGCTCCCCATTAGGATTTTTATAGACAACATGTGGATCGGTACCAGAACCCGACTGCTGCTGCCAATGGACGCCATTACTGCCACTGTGAATGCCTCCAAATGTACTACAAACACCAAATGGACTTTATCCAGAGGCAGTTTATTGGCCTTTACAGTATGTGGATTAACACATAAGCGAAGAAATGTGGCCGGAAAAATTTATCACTTCACCTTTAGGATCATTGGAAATAATTAGCAGTAGCTGCTACACACACTAAACCTGAACTAGGTGAGTTTACGAGAAAATTTCAGGAAAACCATTGCCTTATAGCAGGGCTTTCAAACATGTGGTCCGGGATCCAAATGCAGCCCGCTAAACATTCCAATGCAGACTTCTCAGTTTTTATCTGTCTATAAATGATGACAATTAAAAATTTTGGTCTTTGTTTTACTTTGAAAAACTAACATTAAATATGTACATTTACAATAATTTGAACAAATATGAACAACATGAAATATATAAAGAAAATAAATCACAATTTTAAACATGTTCTTCTTCTGTTACTAAGAGTTTAGTGTTTTTGTAGCCCAGCCATGCTAGACACCCCTACTGTAGCAGCAGCAAATTTAATAACGTAGTTGTCTAGTTATCCTCAAAGTAACTTTTGGCTAGATTTCCCTGAAACTGGTCGACGAATCACCATGAAGTATAGAGTCAGAGAGAGAAACAACCAGAAACAACCATAGAAGAAGAACAACATCCATGATAGATGGCTGCGACTGGGTGGTGATTTCCTTTTATCAAAGATGAATGAAGAATGTGAGGTGTTGTTTTTGGATACTCTTGAAACTTTTATGATTTGTCCTGGTTAACCTAAGTATTTCATATATGGCAAAACATTTTTTATTCTTTTTACTTTTTTTGTTTAACTTCATTACAATTAAGAAGTTGCACTTTTATACTTTTACTTTTAGAAAAATTGTACTTCAACTTTTTGGCTTTTCAGGGTGCAGTGGTTAGACAGACAGAAGGACCCTGGTTCTATTCCCACAGCAGACCTGTCTGTGTGGAGTTTGCATGTTCTCCTCGTGTCCGTGTGGGTTTTCTCCAGGTACTCCAGTTTCCTCCCACCATCCAAACACATGCACTGATAGGTTAATTGGTTAATTAAATTGTCCATAGGTGTGAATGTGAGAGTGATTGTTTGTCTATATATGTTCAGCCCTGAGATGAACTGGAGACCCATACAGGGTGTTCCCCGCCTTCACCCATTGTAGCTAGATTTGGCCCCCAGTGACCCTAGTGAGGATAAAGTGGGTTCAGATGACGAGACAAGACTTCTACTTTTACCAGAGTAATTTTTTTTACACAAGTAGCTGTACTTCTACTTAAGTCATTCATTGCCATTTACATGTTTTGGCGTAAATTCAAATCCAAATGAACAGTCTACACTTTATTTTGATAGGTGCCATACTTATGTAACCTGACTTACATCATCTGGCTGCGTTACACTGTGCTTATACACAGTGCTCGCACGGGGATCAAATCGGTTTTCAAACGAAGGAGCCAATCAGTATCACAGGGTGGGATTACCTAGATGAGTTGTGTCTGGTGTGATGTTAAACAGAAGTGACAGCAGTGTAGTCTTTTCAGATACACAACAATGGCCGTTTGCGTTCGGTATTGGAGTGTCCATATCGACTCGGCTATTTCCACTTTTTTCTCTACTCTAAAACATGTTCATTCCTTAAAAGATGAACAGAGGACGGCTTTGGAAGTGTTTGATAAAGGAAATAATGTTTTTGCTCTACTTCCGACTGGGTTTGGCAAGAGTTTGATCTATCAGATGGTTCCACTGGTGGATAAAGAAATAGTACCAGTGCAGAAGCCCATGGTTATTGTGGTACCCCCCTGGTGGTGTTGAAGTTAAAGAGGCTGGTAAACTAGGGCTGACAGTAATGGAACTGGGAGGAAGAAATGACAACCACATCTGCAACGGATGTTGGCAGCGAGTGTTCATAGCCCCGAATCATGCCTGAAGGATAAATGTAGAACCATGCTTTCCTACGATGTTTACCAGAAGCACTGAGTGCGCATCGTAGTAGACAAGGTTATAAATAAATGTCACGTATAAATGGTAAGTTTAAACCCCTTCTGTTGATGTGTATATACCTGATGAAAACTATTTTCGCTGGTTAAGTGGCTTGACTTCAATGTGAGTAGCTTAAGTAGCGCGTCAGTCAAGAGACGGACAGATTTTTAATATAATCACATGCAAGGATTTTAGATAAGGTCCCTCTTTTGTAGACGGATCGGTTCCGAAAGACTCCCAGATGGCATTGTGAAATACCATCTGGCGACAGTCAGGTTAATAGTAGTAAGAGTAGTTAATCTTAGTCTTTTATTATAGTATAATATTATATAATATTATACTGTACTATAGTAATATAATATAGTATAACATATATAATATTATATAATATTGACTATATTCTGAGTCAATATTCTCTTCTCATTCACCTGGCAATGAATGAGTTAAACACAGAATGTGAGTACTTTTACTTTTACTGTTATTCCAAATATGACAATGTACTGAATTTGGGTGGGATATTAACAGCATATTCTGTATTAGGCTTTTTTTCCCCAATGAAGACATGTGAGATGATACTATTTAGATTTTGAATGAGACATGAAATCAGCTGGTTTCAAAAATCTAATAATTTTACTTGTTAGCGTAGGTTGTGATACACAGCCCATGTTTTCTTATATAACAGGAGCGATGGATGATCCAGAGAAAGCAGAGACAAACCTAACTTTAAACATTCTAAGTGATTGAGCTTTGGATATGAGCAAATATCAAAAACTGACCTTTTCAAGTAGGTGTTTGAAGAAGCAATGGAGGGAGTCTGAGTTCACACACTGGAACGTCTGCCAATAGAGGAAATCTAAGGCCAAAAACCAGGACATAAAGTCTGTACAAATATACTTAAAACCTTTAAAGGTGGGATTCTTTAGAACAGAGATTCTGATCTGGGCAAATACATGTGGGATCACCATGGAAACGGTGGACAAACGAAGACTGTAACCCTCCTGGGGCTCATATGGACGTGCTGGCTGAGAAGTCTGGACCTTATATGTGCAAATATGGTGACTGTCCATACCAGTGATGCGAGGGCTGACCTGAAGTGAGCGGGCGCCTGCTGTCACCCGCGGTCATCCGCAGTTGCAGGTCATTAAAAAATATTGAATAATATTCAGGTGGAGGTCAGTCGGGTCATTTGTCGTTTGAGATAAACATTAAAATATGATGGTAAATCAATGTAATTTAAATATTAGGTTAAATTTTCTATTATTAAATAGATATGTGTGTTTGTGTTTAAACACATTTTCTACTGAAGTACAGAATGTGAGTACTTTGACCACTTCTGCGACAAACAAACCAACTTAAAAACAATACCCTTTTTCCTCTGGGGAAACAATACACTTGGGGCGAGTTCCAATCCCTCCCTTAACCCTCAACCTCAAAATGCGCGCTCTTGCAAAGTTTAAGTGTTGTCCCAATTCTAACAAACTTTAAGTTGAGGGGAAGTTTGAAGGCTGTATAGCCCTCAATATTGAGATTCCATGACACCACCCTTGGGAGTAAGGGTTACCCAGAATGCACTATATTCTTTGTTAATGGAGACATACAAATCATTGTATTCTTAGTTTAGGTCCATTTTATGGATTATGTACCTCATTTTTGCATAACATTTATTTTTTATTTTATGATCTTTTGTCAATAGCGGCTGGTGCAGACATGCTAGCTATCGTTTAAGTTAGCTAACGTTAGAAAAAAACTGTAATTTTTTGCAGTGGTAATGTAGTTGTTTTATCAAGAAAACAGTCTGCTTGTGCCGATAATGGTATAAGATGACTGGACTAATGTCATCTCCCGTAGCTGCAGAGTTATCTAACGATAGTTATAGCTGGTGTTTACCTTTCATTGAGCCGTGGTATGTGGTGACAGTTGAATATGGTTGTGTTATTTATACAGATTATTTGTTTGATAGCTCTAACTGAAGGAATAAGTCCACGACAATTTCAAAAATGCAGACCTGATGGACCAGTGGATGATAGCTGTGTTTGTGGCTTATGATTAAACAGGCAGGTTAACAGTGCAAATATAAAAAAATAATAATAAAGTTGTGTTTCATTTCAGGGACTACATTTAAGGGGTGTCCCAGTTCAAAGTCACAAATACTTATACTCCTGTTTTTGGGGTAAAGGTATGAACTTGTATTCAATGATGTTGTAAAACCTGACACTATTATCTGACTGCAGCTCAGAATGACTAATTATTGTTTTTATTTTTTTCTTTTATTGATTTTTGTGTTAACTGTTAAAGTGTTCTCATGTCCCAGGGCACAAATGATGCATGATAATTGCTCTTATTAAATGTATTTTTTATTTGCAAATCAAAACCCTCGTGTTCTTCACCTGATGGTCTGTTATGAAATACAAAGCGTTTTGAGAAATTATTTGATGATTGATTAAATGTAGCTTCATGTGTTTTATTACCTTCTGTTCCTCACCCACAGTAAAATCTATTTTCCTCCTCATACACCGACTTCACAGTCATTTGTGTTATTTGTCAGAACGGATAAATGCGACTTTTCTGTTTTCCTATATGAACTGTTTTGGTTTAAAATAGCTTATTATCAGAGATGGAAAGTAACTCATTAAAAGTACTTTGTCACTGTACTTAAGTACATCTTTTAGGTATCTGTACTTTACTGGAGTATTTGTTTTTCTGGCAACTTTTTACTTTTACTCCCTACATTTGTTCATAAATATCTGTACTTTATACTCCTTACATTTATATAAATATCTGTACTTTATACTCCTTACATTTATATGAATACCTGTACTTTATACTCCTTACATTTATATAAATATCTGTACTTTATACTCCTTACATTTATATAAATGCCTGTACTTTATACTCCTTACATTTATATAAATATCTGTACTTTATACTCCTTACATTTATATAAATATCTGTACTTTATACTCCTTACATTTATATAAATGCCTGTACTTTATAACTCCTTACATTTCTATAAATACCTGTACTTTATACTCCTTACATTTATATAAATATATGTACTTTATACTCCTTACATTTATATAAATATATGTACTTTCTACTCCGTACATTCTGAGAATAGACTCGTTACTTTTTCAAACTAAACAGTGCGACTGTGCGAATAAATAAGTTGCTTTAGGGGGAAAATAATTGAGACAAAATGTGACTTCCTACAGTAAATTACAATTCTGACTTTTATCTCAGTTATTACTTTTATCTCATAATTGTGATTTTTTTAAATACATAATTGTGACCTTTTACTGTAGTTCATAATTGTGACTTTTTATCTTCGAATTGTAACATTTTAATTGTATAATTTAATTGTTACAATTCAATTGAATTTCACTTTCATCTCATAAATGTGACATTTTGTCTCATAATTGGGATTTTTTTAATCGCATAATTGTGACTTTTTAGATCATAATTGTGACTTTTCATCTCATGAATTTCATTTTCATCTCATAATGATGACTTTTTTATCTCCATTGTAAACACATTTTTACAACATTTCCTGTCCAAACTACTGTGGTCACTACTGTGACCTAATCAAACATATTTTTTACACGCCAACTCACTTGTAAAGGATTTATTTTTGGATCATTTTTAAACTTTTATTTGTTTTGCCTACATAAGTGTTATGTCATTAATGGCAAATAAAATGCAGTTTTACTTTATTACAATAGAGAAGCTGTACTTTTTTTTACTTTTACTTAAGTAAAGGAGTCTAATCAGTACTTTGACATTTACCAGAGTATTTTTTTTTCACACAAATTAAGTTAAATTAAGTATAGAATGTGAGTACCTCTGCTTATTATGCACAGGTTACACCATTTTAAACCACTCATTATTTATATTTTCCATGTTTTTCTTTGGCACATTGAGCCGTAGAGCAATTCTTTTCTTTATAGTAGGTGTTGACGCACCAGTAACTGCACTACAAGTTTTATGTTTTTCCTTTTTACGACCAATAACAACCCAAAACAGCAGCAGAAAACATGAGTAAAAGGCAACCACAACTCTGATGAAACTCTGATGAAAACCTTCTGCTCAACCAAACCAATGGGATGTGTTCGTTCATTTCATCACAACACATCCTCAACAAAAAAGAAAATATTTAGATTTTATATATATATATATATATATATATATATATACCACCATTCTTACTGTCTACTGCTGAACAGAACATAAAAGCTGCTAGGTGATAAAAGATTTTTATTCAACATACATATCAGCTGATATAGTTTTATAACAGGAAGTTGCAAATTGATGTGTAATGGATTCAAAATGTGTAATAGGTTTGACTATGAGAACTTAAAAAAATATATAGTATAGGCTAATGCTACGACCAATCACACTGTCTGTGCAGGTAAAGGCTAACGCTACGACCAATCACACTGTCTGTGCATGTATAGGCTAACGCTACGACCAATCACACTGTCTGTGCAGGTATAGGCTAACGCTACGACCAATCACACTGTCTGTGCAGGTATAGGCTAACACTACGACCAATTACACTGTCTGTGCAGGTATAGGCTAACACTATAGGCTCAGATCAGGCTGAAAACATGCAGCTTCAGGGCCCCATGGTGGCTTGGGGGCCCTAAGCTATTTTACATATAGCTAGAAACAGCCCTGGTTAAAATCATCATTTTCTGTTATTTTCATTGAACACTGTCCATAAAGCCTTCTGTGCATTGTCGCTACTGCCTTTTAGCTCCAAACACTTGCGGCATCAGATTTGAATAAACATGAATGACCTTTTGCCTTTGCTGCTCTGGGGTCAGTCAGATAAATAAATGTATGTGTGTTTACTGCCCTGACTGAACACAAGCATCCTTGACTCATGTTGTGTTTCTGCAGCAGCTTCACCTTTTGTTCCTTCATTAACACTGAGGACGTTTACACAGCACAGTCATAGGAGGTGGATGACTAAACTTATGGAAACTGAAAAGGCAATTACAAAGTTAATTCTGCTGAAACACTTTAAACACTTGATTTTCTCTTATTTACTGTATATATTTGAATAATATGCTGTATATGTAATTTGATTGTTTTGAGAAAAAAAAACGTTATTTTTTAAATTTCCTATCATATATTATGTCCTGTTTTAAAGCTTATTAACCAACTTATTAACCTTCATATAATATATGTTCATCCCACCTGAAGTGCCTTTGAGCAAGGCACTTCACCCCCCTCCATCTGCTCCCTAGACATCTGATATGGCAGCCCACTGCCCCTAGTTGCTTGTGACGGGTTAAAAGCAGAGGGCACATTTCAGTGTGTGTGATACCTGTTAACCTGCTAACATGCTAATTTACTGACAATAACAACTATTCCAAAGTTAGCAGTGACTGTAGCTCTGCTAATACCACTGCTCTGGTGTTTCTGCTGTTTCGATATAATTTACACATCCTCTCTCTCTGTCTGTCTGTCTCTGACTATCTCTCTCTCTGTCTGTCTGTCTGTCTCTTGCTCTCTCTGTCTCTCTCTCTATTTCTCTCTCCCCCTTCTTCTCTCTCGCTCTCTCCCTCTCTCTCGCCCTCCCTTCCTCTCTCTCGCTCTCTCTCTCTCTCTGTCTTACTTCTCTCTCTCTCTCTCTCTCTCTCTCTCTCTCTCTCTCTCTCTCCCATCTTAATCATAATTGTGTCCTGAACCATAAACAATCATATGCTTGGTTGTAGGACCGGCCTCAGGGGACACAAAGATGCTGAATAATAATGTTGTTTTCTGTTACATACAACTTTAAAGAATTAATTTATCATCAACAGTCAGGATTTATGATGATAAACGATGCTCCAACAAACCATTAGACAACTGATTCCTTTTAAGACAATTGTGTGATTGATTTTTACATCCACTCTTTGCACTATTTAAAAACACCATGTCATATTTTAGCTGTACTTTCTATTCTATAACGCATTAGAGAAGAAGCTTGCAGTGGCTGAGGGGGAGGGGTGGAAGTGGGCGGAGCTTAAAGCAACAGAAGACAGGCAGTGAGAGAGAGAGAGAGGGAAGATTTTTATGACTTTTAGCAGCATTTTCGTGAGATTTTAATGTTTTAGTGTGGTTTTAACTGTTTTCATAAGGTTTTAGTGATGTTTTAACTGTGCTTAACTCTGTAACCTGTAACTCCTGAGATTTTCAGAAATAGTTCCAGTCAAAAACTAATAAAATAATTAACAAAATGGACAGTGACAGCCAAAAATGCATAATAAACCAAGAAAAAAAAATAACATGAACAAAATATGACACGAATGGCACAAAAGTAAAGAAAAATAATAAATCTAGAAATATAAACAAAAATAAGGAACAAATTTAAAAAAAAAACTAATAGATATTCACAAAAATGAATTAATAAATATTATTGTAATTAATTTTTTTAATTTATGTATTTATTCATAAAAACATTTTTTAATAATTGTTTGTATTGTGATTCCCTTGTGGGCCTTGAGCCTGTAATAAAGTTTCTATATAATTTGGTTCCAGTAGTTTTAGTTTTGGCTTTTTAAATTTTTGATACCTGTTTATTTCCATATATCAGATCCATGAACAAAACTCAGTAAAATCACAGTTTTTTTTCTGAATATTAAAACTAAACTATCCTTCCAGAACACGCCATCACTGACGAATCAGGGGTTAATGGGTTAAGTGATGTTTTAATTGTGTTTTTGTGCTGAATTTTTGTAAAAAAAAAATTGTACGTAATAGCTGTTATTGCACAAACAACAAGAAGAAATGGAGGTGGTATTTTACTGTTAGTCATTAAAGGGCTAAATATAAATGAGTAAAATATAAGCAAAAAATATATATTTTTTTTCATATTTTATATTTATCTAAGCAATGTTCATTGCTTTAAAAGTACCAGAACATTTCTACTCGTATCTTCAACTTTGTGTGCTAATATATGACTGTTTTGAATGTGGTATTTTTGTGTCTGCAGTCTAAATGTGACTTTGGAGAGCAGTGAAGAGCTTTAGTGCTATGATGAAAATGGTGGAAGAGTGGTTCTGCTTTCAGTGGAAAAAACAGCTACAGCGCCAGTGGTTTTATTATATAAATGTAGAAGCAACAGCTTGACAAGTCACATTTTCCATTCTGTGAAATGCAGAGTGCACCAAAGAAATGAAAAAAAAAATAAATAAAATGAAATAAAAATGACAGAGCAGATATATAGAGATGTTTTTCTCATGCATTTTGTCCAATTTTCCCCCATTATATTTTAACAACATATAAAGGCTGCATATTAGAAATCTTTTTAAATTGCAATATTTTTTAAACCCTGCGATATATTTTGTGATGTGAAAAAAATAACAGCTGCGTGGTGCCGATGCAAACGGTCAAAACAGATTAGCGGTCGAGACAGAACATACGTTTCAGTGTCATCCTTCTTCTAGCGAAAATAAATAAATTACAAATAAATACATAGATAAATTAATAAACATTTAAAGTAAAAATAAATCAATCAATCAAACTAAATTAATAAATGAATAAAAAAGACAAATAAATAAAAAAATAATAAAATATGTACATTGATAAATGAATATAAAAATAAATAAATCAAATAAAAAATTTAATTAAATAAAAATAATTGCAGGACCTGGGATGTGACTATTTCACACACCTACATGGCAATGTTGATGCTTAAATAATATATTGTGCAGTTCTAACCACGTATCTCATACACAACAAAATGTTGCCAGATTTGCCATCGACATTCCCTCGTATGTAAGGAAGAGTGGAACAAATGTTTCTGGACAAAAGGTCAAGGTTGTTTCCACTTCACATGTTTCCATTTTAATGAATGCAAATATCAGTGGAACATCCTGAGGGAATTTCTTCAGGATGGAAGCAAACATTCAGTAGGAGTCAAACATTAAGTGCTTACATTGTGGTCAGTATTTAATTCAACTAAAGGTCAGTACGCTACAAAGGCTACGTCTACATGGCAACGTACTGAGTAAAAACTAAATATGGCGTCCACAATGTGAACAGATCAGCAAAATATCACGTGAACATGAAAACGAAACGTGCTGAAAATGATGCAATAGCTACACACGTCACAACTCTAGGTGTCAGTGTCAGTGGATACACCTGAACAATAGAAGAAGTAAAACACATGAACATAAACCTGCTTATACTGACACCAAACACCCTGGAAATAAACAACAAGCAGAAGATTTTCATTCAATAACACCAGTAAACTGAGCAGTGACTGAACACTCTGCTACTACCACTACTCTATTGTCCACCATGATGGATGCTCTGCTACTACCACTATTCCAGTGTCCACCATGATGGACACTCTGCTACTACCACTACTCTATTCTCCACCATGATGGATGTTCTGCTACTATCACTATTCCAGTGTCCACCATGATGGACACTCTGCTACTACCACTACTCTATTCTCCACCCTGATGGATGCTCTGCTACTACCAATACTCTATTGTCCACCATGATGGACCCTCTGCTACTACCACTGCTCTATTGTCCACCATGATGGATGGTCTGCCACTACCACTACTCTATTTTCCACCGTGATGGATGCTCTGCTACTACCACTATTCCAGTGTCCACCATGATGGACACTCTGCTACTACCACTATTCTAGTGTACGCCATGATGGATGCTCTGCTACTACCACTACTCTATTGTCCACCATGATGGACCCTCTGCTACTACCACTACTCTATTGTCCACCATGATGGACCCTCTGCTACTACCACTACTCTATTGTCCACCATGATGGACCCTCTGCTACTACCACTACTCTATTGTCCACCATGATGGATGCTCTGCTACTACCACTACTCCACTACTCTATTGTCCACCATGATGGATGCTCTGCTACTACCACTACTCTAGTGTCCACCATGATGGACAATCTGCTACTACCACTACTCTAGTCTCCACCATGATGGACACTCTGCTACTACCACTACTCTATTGTCCACCATGATGACAGCTCTGCTACTACCACTACTCTAGTGTCCACCATGATGACAGCTCTGCTACGACCACTACTCTAGTGTCCACCATGATGGATGCTCTGCTACTACCACTACTCTAGTGTCCACCATGATGGATGCTCTGCTACTACCACTACTCTAGTGTCCACCATGATGGACAATCTGCTACTACCACTACTCTATTGTCCACCATGATGACAGCCCTGCTACTACCACTACTCTAGTGTCCACCATGATGACAGCTCTGCTACTACCACTACTCTAGTGTCCACCATGATGGATGCTCTGCTACTACCACTACTCTATTGTCCACCATGATGGATGCTCTGCTACTACCACTACTCTAGTGTCCACCATGATGGACAATCTGCTACTACCACTACTCTAGTCTCCACCATGATGGACACTCTGCTACTACCACTACTCTAGTGTTCACCATGACGGACACTCTGCTACTACCACTACTCTAGTGTTCACCATGATGACAGCTCTGATACTACCACTACTCTAGTGTCCACCATGATGGATGCTCTGCTACTACCACTACTCTAGTGTCCACCATGATGGATGCTCTGCTACTACCAGTACTCTAGTGTCTACCATGATGGATGCTCTGCTACTACCACTACTCTGGTGGTAAAAGTTTGGAGTTATTATTTACATGCTAATCTATTATGTTACTGTTCCAGACACTGTAAATCAAATCAGGCTGAATGTGCGTTTGTGACCCTGGTTTATGTATAATTTTTACTGTTTAAAACTTATCAGGAAGTTCACGGGCCCCTGGTAATCTCTACACTATCAGATCTGGTCCTCTCTAAAAATAGTTTGTTCACCCCTGGTCTATTTCCAGTGTTTTACTTTACCATCAGAAAGTGTTTTTCTTTTCACAGCCGTGGAAGCTGCTTATGTATTCGAACACGCAACACCCCAGTGACACCAGGGTGTTCAGCCAGTCAGAGGTGAGAAGGACCAGCCCACAGCAAGGAAAGAGATGAACAAACCCCTGAATATAGCAAACACCTCCTGTCACTTTCAACATGTTTAGTCCTGACTTTGCTTCTGGGATGTTTTTGTTTTTGTTTTCCCTAAAATGAGGCCATATGGATCTACATCTAAAACATAGATAGATAGATAGATACTCTATTTTTCATTCAGTTATACCAGTGTATAGAGAACACAATGTCATTCCACTCAACTCACTTTAGATAAAGGTTTATAATTCTCACTGTCCTGACCTTTTATCATCATTTTAAAATTTTATCATATCCTTTGCAGTTTTTATCTGTATTTTTAAGTGTTTCTGAATATATATATATATATATATATATATATATATATATATATATATATATATATATATATATATATATATATATATATATATATATATATATACACTATTTTTCCCAACAATTGCAAAGACACCACCAAAATAGAAGTACAGGGGATAGAAAACAGCTAAACATGATGTCAAAATAAAAGGACAGAAGTGTTGAGTCTCATTTTGTAATGAATGTCCAAAATATAATAACTTTTTTTCATTTCATTTTGTAATAAAGCTGTATTTTGTATTAGTCTACTTAAAATGTAAATACTTGTTATGCCGCAAACCTTTTTTTTTTTTTACAAAATACGCTGGGACAGTTTATTACACAATGAAATGGGAAAAAAGTTATTACATGTTTGGACATTTATTACAAAATGTAGCTCCACAAGAAGATAGACAAGGGATAAAAAAAAAAACTCCTCCAAAATAAAAGCACAGGAGACAGAACAGACAAAAGACAAAGAGAAAAAAGTCGTGTCTAACTCAGACTAAGTTGCTGTTTTGTGCTCAGTCATTTCTCAGTGTTTTTCTGTTATTACACAGGGATTGACAGTGATCCAAACAAAAATCAGATGCCGTCTCCAGGCTTTGCGGACCGCCCGTTAGCGGGGCCTCTCTGCCTATTGGACAAATCTGTGGGGGATTTTTCTGAGGAAACTGGTGGATTTTCTGTGGCTGAACCAGATGGCTCACGACTGGTCTTTCCAAAACCTCAGTAAATAAATATTAATCTCACAGCCAAAAGCAGCTTCCAGGAAACAGATCCTTGGAAGTAGTTCTGCAGTTATTTTTCTTATTTTTTTTCCTTAGTTTTAAAAACACCATGAGTCTCAACCAAGTGATTACAGATGACTTTTTTTTGTGTGTGTCTTAACAATGACATAGCATTTATTTTCAGAAATGTTTACACGTTAAAACTTTCAATCGGATGTTTATTTGTTTTTTTTTTCCGGTGCGGATAAAGTTAAAGTTAAAGGAAATGCGGGTAACAGTGATTGCTGAAAACAGTGACAAAATAAAAGCATATTTATGGATGAAACCATGAATCCGTGGTTGATCCATACAGCTAAATTGTTTTATTTTGAAGCTTTATACAGATTTCCAAAACACATGACGACTTTAGTGCTAACACATAAGATGTTACAGTGATGAACAAGATTGAATCTATGAGTAACTCTGATGTGGTATATACGTTAAAACTGACATTAAATTGGTCTGTATGTGGAACCTGAACTAAAATGTCTTCAGTGTCATTTTTGCATTTTTACAAATTCATCACAGGGGCCACACTGGACCCGAATTTTGTCCCAGGGCCGCATGTTTGAATCAAAAACAAAGTGACTTTTCTAGTCCTTCGCCAACATAATGAAATACAATATGCATTTACAGTGTGAAAGGCCTCAATTCATAAACCTAAGAAGAAAGTATGAACCATAAAAGAATGTTTCAATTATTCTTCAAGGGCTTTTCTTCTGAAGGGGACTTTTGTCCAAAGAGCTTCACTGTGAGACAAGTCTTTGAGATTTCAATCAACAGAGACGACCTAAAATGACTTCGACCTTTAACGCACAATGAGGAAGAGCTTTACATGAGAATCAAAAACATAATAAACACCACAGATAGGGGTCAATATTAGAACAAAAAAAAACATTCTGATTAGTTTTTTTAACCCTGCGATGTACTATAATGTGATGTGAGAAAAATCTGCATGAGTGAATAAAAGCTGTGTGGTGTTGACACAGATGAGTGGTCGACGCAGAACGTAAGTTTCACTTGCATCCATCTTGTAGCTGAAGTAATTAAGTAAAATTAATGATTAAAAAATAAATTAATAATAATAATAATAAAAAATAAAAAAATAATAACATTAAATAAATGAATAGATAAGAAATAATAAAGATGAAATGAATGATGAGATGAAATGAAAAATAATAAAATAAAATGTAACCAATAAATGAATGAATGAATTAATACATGAATAAAACAGATTAGTGTTCAGAATCAGAATCAGAAAACTTTATTGGTCCCAGAAGGGCAATTCAGTTTGCAGTCCATCGTCCATTCTATGACGTGCAATAAAGAAAGACATAAAGAACATTTACACCGCAATCACAACAATAACACATAACACAATACACAATAACAACCAGTGACAGTACAGCAGGAGGTCATGTGGCGTGATCAAGCAGGATTTTGTGCATTAAGCAGCCTTATTGCAGAGGGTATAAAAGAATTTGCATAGCGGTTTGTCTTTCGCACCGGCACATACCACCTTCGACCAGAGGGCATGATAGCAAATTGTCTTTCTAGCACATTGTCAGGAGAGTTTAAAATCCTTTCAGCTTTCTGGACAACCCTGTTTGTCCAGAGAGAGCTGAGGTCCTGGAGCTGGACTCCAGTGATTTTACAACACACCTGGACGATGTCATTCAGACATCACAGAATCTACATTTCAGTATCATCCGCCTTGCAATTGAAATAATTAAACAAAATTGATAATACAAAAATTTAAATCGATAAATGCAAAATAAAAAAATTTAATTAATAATGAAAATAGATTTAAAAAATAAATTATAAATAAATACAATAAATGAAATTAAAAATAATAAAATAAAATTTAATAAATGAATGAATTAATTAATTAATTAATACATGAATAAAACAGATTAGTGTTCGACACAGAGCCTACATTTCAGTATCATCTGTCTTGCATTCGAAATGATTAAACAAAATTAATAATACAAAAATTAAAATGAATAAATACAAATGAAAAGATTTTAAAAATAAATGAAAAATAAATGAAAAAATAAAACAAACAAAGAAATACACACACACACACACACACACACACATATATATATATATATATATATAGACATAAATAAATTATGATAATAATTTAAAAAAGAAAACAAAAAGAAAAAAAAAAATTCCATATAACTGATTTTGCTTTTCTTTCATTTCGGGTGATTTGCTCTTGTTGGTTTTGGGTGAATTTTTCCCTTGTTGTTTTTTTTTTTCCTCTTGTTGATTTTGTGTTATTTTCTGTTATTTGTTTTGGTTTCTTTTATTTTGTTGGTTTTGGGTGACTTTCTCTTGTTGGTCGCTCATTTTTCAGTCTTGTCACCAGTGACTCAGTCCAAACTGCTTCAGAATCATTGTATGTTCTCAGTGTGTGTCAGCTTCTATTGAAATTCCATGAGAAACATTGAGCTCATTCATCTCCTACATTAACAGGACCTGTCATGTGACTACTGCGAAGGCGTACACTGCGATGTCGATGCTCAAACAATATACTGTGCAGCACTAATACTGATATGTCACAGATTAGCTTGATTTGCGACAGCTCAAGTTAGTTTTCCTGACGTTCTATAATGGAGTTGTTATTGTCGGAGCTGCGTTCCATCCCTGGGTGGCCAGTGTCTGAGTCTATTTTAAACTGTCAGATGAAACCACTTCAAAGGTCATGACACTGGATCGTGAGCAACTGTGAGGATTTTGTCTGCAGACTATGAAGCAGCAGAGGGATTTCTAAACATTAGCGGGTTGAGTAGAGGGGTCTTTAATCGATCTCAGCCAAAAGATTCATAATAAAAGCGTCTGCCAATGCTTGAAATCTAGACTTCCTGTTGATTTTTGGGACAGAGAAACAAACTGGAAAAGTTGGTCTTCTATTTTCAGCTCCACCAGTGTGAAAATATCATTTTATTCATCATTTTACATCTGATTCAACTTCAAATTAACATTGCAGCAACATTAATGACTGTTATCTACATTATTATCAGCTTCATCCACCGTTCAGCTTCATCACTTCACTTTTAGACCCTTTTCATTTTTGGTTTGTTTGTTGTTAGTTGTACTTTTGTAGGCAGATGCACATCGCCCAGACATTTTCTATTGGCTCTTCACTAGTTCTA